>JALCCG010000098.1:12693-69694 GCA_023212695.1 Sporisorium sorghi | reverse complement strand
CGGCAGCACACCTGTTTCTCTGAACCAGTGTTCTTCCACTTTTTGCGCTTGCTCGGGCATCGTGCGCCGGACGGATTTCCACATTTGGGCGTAGGAGGCGTCGGTGCGGTGGAAGGGCACGTTGAAGTGGTGGATGAGCACGTTGAGGTAGCGGCTGGCGAGGTCTTCGGAGAGGGTGGTGGATGCTGCGTTTTCGTCTTCTTCGCCGTCAGCTTCAGCTGCGGATGGCTGCGAGTGGTGCGACTGCTCCACCACCATCTCCCCCGCCGGCGCCGCTGCCGCTGCTGCTGCACTCGACCCTCGCTCCGCTGCGCTCGTCTGCGCAACCGGTGGCAAAGCGCGTGTGTTGCCATGCCCCGCCGCGCCTTCTGCACCCAAATGAACTCTCTGCGCAGTCTCCGTCTGCGCACCTTCATCTGCATGCATATCGCCTCGCATGCCCGTCAACACCTGAGTCTCCGCAACCTGACTCTGATCCGCATCGTAGTCGACGCTACTCGCACTGACGTCCGTCTTGCTCTGCGTGCTTGTCCACGACTCGTCCAGCACTTGATCGAGGCCGTCTGGCGGCTCGTCGATGCCCGCGGCCCTCCTCCAGCGCTCGATCTCGAGCATTGCCGCGAGGTTGCCCGCCATGTTCTGCATCATAAGGCCTTTAAAGCTGATGCCTCTCAGTTTAGACAGTCTGCCAAGCTGTGCGGCGTCGAGGCTCTCGCCGACACTCTCTGCGTGTCCGCCGGCGGTGAGGCTAGCACTCGCTGCTCGAACAGCTTCAGTCGAGTCGCCGGCGTCACCTCCGCTTCGTTTCGCTTGCGCCTGCTCGCGCGCGCGCGCCAGCTGCGCCTCGTAGAACTCCCACGTGCGGTTGCCGAGCAGCAGCAGCCCCTCGTCCGCCATCCTGCGCCTGTCCTCCGCGCCCGCAAGCAGGTGCCCGAACAGGTGGTGCAGCAGGTAGTAGTCCAACCCGCCCTTGGGGCCCAGGATGGTGTTCGGCGAAACAGTCCGCGGGCGGAAGAGGCCGACGAACGCCTGCAGCTCCGGCAGCGTCGAATGGCGCTCCAATGGCACGACTAGCGCTTCAGGCCACGCGGTCTCACCCCTCTGCGCCGCCTCGAGCCGCTGCTTTGTATCGTGCAACATGACCGGCCACTTGTCGGTGGCGATCTGGCCCGGGTTGACGTACACCAGCAGCGGGTCTGGCTGCGAGCGCGCAGGGCCCCACCGCTGGCGGGCGTCCGCGCTGCTGCTGTCCATCTGCGAGTGCGCCGCCAGCGCTTCCCTCGCCAGCACCGGATCGGCAGCGGCTGAGTACCGCGACGCTAAGCTCTGCACTGCCGAGCACACATTGCGCTTCTCGCACGCATGAAACCGCGTCTTGCTGCCATCCTGCGTGACGATGTCCGCAAGGAACGGCGCCTCGGTACGTGCGGCCTTGTACATGATGTACTTGAAGCGGTCGACGTGGATCTTGCAGCCGAAGGCTTTGGCGGTGACGACGAGCATGTCTTCGTAACCCCACGTCCAGCAGTTGAGGAAGAAGACTGTGGTGGGCGGGTAGAGGCGCATGAGCGCGACCATGTCGAGGCACGCCTGTTGCTTGGAGGGCACTTTTTGGTTGCACAGGAGCAGCTCGGTGTCGAGGTAGATGTTGCGCAGGCGCAGCTGGGTTCGATGGTGTCGCGGCTTGACGGTTGATGCTGGCGAGAGGTCCTGCGGGCGTTGAAGGTGGTCACCTTGAGGTTGCGATTCGAGCTGGGATTGCGATGAAGTTGCATCCTCTCGAAGGGACGACGAGGCGTTGCTGCCGAGCGATTCGATGTGATCCGCCCAGTCGTCTCTTTCAACGTTGTCATTCTGCGCCGTTCCACCACCCTGCTTACTCCAGCAAAGATACGGCGACAGAAAGGGATTGCGTGTAAGAGCCTCGCACCACCACTCCTCTGCCCGCAAATCCCCCGTGTGCAGCACAGCCCCTCGATCGCCCTGTATCAAAAACATCGACCCGCCAAACATGTGATTGCTTTCGATCAACGTTAACGTCACCGTCGTCGTAGGCGTGTACTGCACTTTTGTCGGCACGTTGAACGGCAGCGCATGCAGTAGGTGCAGACTAGTCGACTGGTATCCGCCCAATTTGGCTCTCGCCGTCGCATGGTCGTCCGTGACACGCAGATGTGCATACGGCCGTACAACTCCAACATTCTTAGTGTGCACGCCATCGCCATCCTTCTCGATACGTGTCTTTTGGCGCTCGTACTTGAGTAAAAGCTGCTTGGTGGCGGTGCTGCAGTAGATGGGCGCGGTGATGCCCGGTCTGTCGAGACCCTTGAGGTGGTCCGTGTGGATGTGGGTGAGCAGGTAGAGCAGCGGCTTGTCAAAGTGCGTTTGTCCGGGGGCGAAGGTGAGGTCATCGAGGTTGTTGCGAGCATTGGTAGAGGAGGTGGCGATGGATCGACGGTGGGCGAGGAGCGAGGCGGGGAGCGGCGCGGGTGCTTGATCGAAGTGGTCGACGCGGATGCGTGGATACTCGAGCACGTAACCGTGGGAGTTGGTCATTGCGGTTGATTGCAGTCATGCTGCTCCCCTGTAGCGGGAAGAAGGCGGACTGGGACCTCCTTGAGAGGAGGTGTCGATGGATGTCGAGAGCGCTGATGGCTGCTGCTGCTTGGACGACGTCGAGCAGGGAAGATCTTTTGAACAGACCCTGCATCGAGCTCATCTTCAAGCCTCGCGGAATTTGAGGTTTGGAAAAATCAAAATTCGAGGTTGCTTCTTCACCACCATCACCGCCGCCACCATCTTCGAGATCTCTCACCTCATCCCCTCTCTTTGACCCATTTCGCCACCCCAAGATCCACGCTACATCGACTCTCAACCAGTCAAAACCGTTCGCGATGATTTCGGTCCTTGTCGTGTCATTCGACCCATTCCCGAGGCATCTCTGCCTCTCGCTGCCGGCACACGCGACGGCAGCCGACGTCGTGGATGGATTCAGCAGTGTCCTCTCCGCAAAGTCCTCGACCAACTTCTCCATCACGCACCACGGTCGCAGGCTGGATCCAGGCTCCAGGCTGTCCGGTCTCATTTGCAGCGAAGATGCATTCCCCGTGATTCTGCAGTTGAGGGCGCTGCTTCCCGGTGGCAAAGGTGGATTCGGATCGATGCTCCGCTCGCAAGGTGGCAAGATGTCGGCTGGCGCACGCAACACGAACAACGACTCGTGTCGCGATCTCAACGGACGTCGACTCGGTGTGCTGAAAGAGGCCAAGAAGCTCGCCAAATACCTCGAGGGAGAATCGGAGCGAAAGCGCCAGATGGACGAGGCGCAAAAGAAGAAGTACGCCAAGCTGGAAAAGATGCTGGGTCGAGCACCGCGCAGTGAAAAGGACCTCGCGGAGGCTGCGGAGAGGATGGCGGATGCGGGGGAGGAGTTCGACGAGGCTGCTGGCAGTGCGAGTCCTGAAGCGGGTCCTAGCCGTTCCGTTGGTGGGGGATCGGTTCAGCGCAGGAATGCAGAGGCGTCGTCGAGCGCTGCTGCAGGGACGAAGAGGAAGGAGCGTATCGAGGACTCGCAGTATATCGAGCAGAGCCGCGAGATTGTCGAGAATGTGCGCTCGGCCGTGGCATCGGCCATGATGAAGAAGAAGAAGAAGAAGCTCAACAAGCCCAAGGCCAAGTCGACGCCTTCGTCGGCTGCTTCTGGCTCTTCTGTGACTGCGTCTACGTAGTGTCACAGCCGGTCACTGTTATACTCTGTAGCACTAGTTTTCAGATCATCCACTTGTAATGCTATCACATACCCTGCCGTCGAATTCACAGGCCACTTGGCTCTTTTCTCACGATGTCTTGACCGTAAAGCTGCCTCGAATTGCTCAATCGGCTTACTCCGTGTATGTGACTGACGAATGAGTTTCGTCAGTTCAATTGCGTTGCCCTTGCTGCTATGAGACTGATGTTTGCGTGTTGCCTCGAGACAACAGCTCTGCAACCAGACGATGAGATGCAGCGAGCTCGTCGGTCCCTCCGACATGCAGCTCTCAAAGCCCTCCACCTCATCACCAATTCTCGAAATTTCGCGGCAGCAGCTCGGCAGTGCTTTGCATGACCAAAATTACGCTGTTCGGCGCTCGTGCCCACACGCTTCACAAAAGGGACAGTCGGCGCTTTCCGATGGAGCTTGTCGATCCTTTGGTCTTATCTTTGTTCTTCATCCACCACTCTTCACGCTCAAGTGCTGCTTGCTGCCTTTGTTGGGGAATTGGTCGGCGCAAGGGCCTCGAGACCCGTTGACGAGCTTGCTCTGGCCTGCGATAGATCATGCTGTTCTAGAGCGAGGTGACAGTAAATTACGAGGTGCGTTCAGCCACGGCACCATAGGCCTTGCAAGAGCATCTTTGCAGCTCGGGCTTGCTCCTGCCATCTGCACCAGGAGCATCGCCGCAATGAGCTCCTCTTCTGCCGCTGCGCACTCAGCCCAAAATGGTCGATCACGGCGACGCCCAAGTTCAAAGTCGCAACTCTTCTACACAGCCATCCTTGGATTGACGACAATATGCACAACGCTCGCGAGCGCGAGCTCGCCAGTAGAGCCACTCTCCAGCAGACTCACGTTCAACCATCACGTCGACACCGACGTCGACTCGCTCGCCAACTACCGTGCCGAGGTAGAAGGCTTCCAACGATGGAGTCGAGAACGCGGCCGAATGCCCCGCTCCGATGACAAGCTGCGAGAGCTCGAATGGGGCGACCTCAATATGCTGCACTCGACGGACGTACATGGCTGGTACCAAGGGCATCGCAAGCTGTCTCCGCCCGAGCCCTCATATTCCGGTGACTGGGGGGATTGGGCCTCGTTTGCGACCAAGATGCGCACCAAGGCACGTTGCGAGGGTCGAGACCTGCTGCTCATCGACACGGGTGACCTGCACGACGGAAATGGCATCGCCGACGGCTTCCCACCCTACAACAAGGACGAGCCAGGCGGCAAGGAGGCCGTCGACGGTCATGTCAGCAACCAGATTTTCGCCATGGTCGACTACGACCTGCTCACCATCGGCAATCACGAGCTGTACAACTATACGGTCGCCAAAGACGTCTATCACAACTTTGTGCCGCAGTGGGGCGGGCGATACATGACAAGCAATGTGCAGATTGCGCTGCCCCACCCTGACGCTGCCAATGCGAGCTATGCACCGATCGGCTCGTTGTTCAAGACGCTGGTCACGCCCGTGCAGGGGCTCAAGATCATGTCGTACGGTATTTTGTTCGACTTTAAGCTCGCTGCGAAGGGTATTGCGGTGCAGTCGCCGCAGGAGATGGTGGAGGAAGAATGGTTCACTCGCAGTCTTGATCTGGCAAGGGATTGGGGCGTTGATGCCTTTGTCGTGCTGGGCCACATGCCTGTCTCGGGCGATCCGGGCTGGGAGGCGGTGCGCACCAAGATCCGCGCGCGCTTTCCAGACACACCCATCGCCATCTTTGGCGGACACACGCACGTACGCGACTGTCGCATGATGGACAGCCAAACCATGGCGCTCGAAAGCGGTCGATACATGGAGACCATCGGGTTCATGGGGATTAAAGATCTGCAAAAGCGCAAGCGCGCCGGCGGACGGGGCAAAGTCAAGTTCACCCGGCGCTACATCGACTCGAACCCTAGAAACTTTGCGCACCACCTCAAGCTCAGCAGCACACGCGAGCTGGCCACCAAGAAGGGCACTTTCATCCGCTTCATCATGGACGCCATCTCGGAAGCCTGGAGCCTCTCACGGCTGCACGGCGTCGTGCCGCAAGACTACTACCTCGATCGCGTCCCCTACGGCGACAACTTGAGCCTGTTGAGCCTTTTAGCTGATCGAGTGCTTCCCAAAGTCGTGCGCCCCTCCGAAAAGTCGCGCCAGGACAAGCAGAGCCTGGTGCTCATCAACAGCGGCTCGCAGCGCTTCGACGTCTACTCGGGACCCTTCACGCGCAATGACCAGTACATCGTTTCGCCGTTCAAGGACCGGTTTCTGTACATGGCCGATGTGCCGTGGGGGGTGGCCAAGCGGCTGTTGGATGGGCTGCTGACGTTCAAGCGTGGCGCGGTGGTCGAGGTGATGCAGGGCGGCACGACGCAGTACTCGGATGGCGATGCGCTGCTGCGCTACGGCAGTGGGTTTATGGAGGACATCTTTGTGCGGTGGCAAAAGTCGCAGTGGTTCAAGTTTTTGCAGGCTGAACAGGCGGATCGACAGCGAGCGGCTGCGGAAGCAGCAGCAGCTGACGGCGACGGTGCAGCGGGCACTTTCACGAACGCCACTATCAAGAGCATCGAAGAGCTCGAGGCGGAAGAGGACGAAGAGCTTCTCAAATTCTTCCACAAGTACGACTCGCTCGACAAGCCGTCGCTCGGCTACCGCACCGTCGACCAGTGCGCCGGCCCTGGCGACGACACGCTCCACTCCCCCATACCGTTCTACCCGAACCAGCCCGAGTATGTCGCGTCGAACCCGGACCCTCTGCCCGAGTCGGACGACGCGGTGGTGGACGTCGTGTTTGTCGACTTTATGCGCAAGGTTGTGGTGGAGCTGCTGAACCGGTTTGATGAGGAGCGCAATGGGACGGGTGGGTATAGTGTGGACCAGCTGCAGCGGTGGGGCGATGTAACGACGCAGCTGCTTTATCCACGGTATGCCGAGCTCGAGTGGCAGCCGGCCGAGGGGGCGGCCAAGGCGGTGAATGCCCAGGCGAGGCGCGCGGGCAAGATGGGCTACGCGCCGCTCGATAGCGAGCCGGATTACGATTTCGAGGAACAGCAACAGCAGCAGCAGCGGATGGAGGAGGCTGGATACAAAGCATCGGCATCGTCGTCGATAGTGAAAAGCGAGACTTCGAGCGGCTCGTCGTCTTCGTCGACGAAGGATGAACTGCAGTCCTCGACCAGCACGCAACCACGCAAATAGACTTCATTTCTCTTTAGTAACGCAAGCATATGTTCTCACTTGGCATCGATACACACACTTCACACTTTTTGCATGCAATCAGATTCAACGATCAGTACGATTCGGCTGTAATTAGAGCGGAGGCTTTACGGCTCCATAGGGGCATTAGACCTTCTTGCCAGCCTGGTGAGCGACTGTCCCCTCATGAGTGACCTTGACGCTCGGCCTTGCGTCCATCCTAGTCATCCACTCTGCCAGCCACGGGAACGTGGGGCTGTCACCGCTGATGAGCGCTTTTGCGGGGCTGGCGCGCAGGTCGTCCAGGATGGGGAAGAGGAAGAGATCCGCCCACGTCACCTCGGTGCTGTCCCCACCCAGGATCCAGCCCGTCTTGGCGGTGCTGTGTGCCTTGGCCTGGGACTCGACGATCTCCAGCAGCGTATGGATGCGCTGCAGGCTGGGCTCCAGCGCGACATTAATAGTGTCCACATCGGCGCCGTTCCTGGCCATCTGCGCGGCGGGCTTGACGAACCCGCCCTCGAGCGCGGGAAACAGCGTCTGGGAGAAGCTCGACACGAACCCATCGAGCCTGGCCCTTAGCACTACACTATCCGCATCGGCCGTGCCGCCCGCAGCGCGCAGTGGGGGCGTGAGCTGCCTCAGCCCCCTCTGCGAATGTGCCGCGATAGGTGCGAGGTACTCGTCGACGTAGCGGCGGATGGCGTTCGACTCGTACAGCGTCACGACGTCTTCGGGGCGCGTGTACAGGCCATCTGGGCGGTGGACGAGGACGGGGAGCAGGCCGTACGGGTTGCGCGCGGTGACGTCGGCCGAGTGCGGCGCCCGCGCGACGTCGATAAAGTGGATCCCCAGCTCGTGCAGCCCGAGCTTGATCGAACGCGTGAAGGTCGAGGAGGGCAGCCCGAACAGCTCGACCACCCCAATGTCTTCCGGTGCGCCACTGCGGTCCGGCGTCGTCATTGTTGCGATGGTTTGCTAGATAAGCCAGGATGGTTGATGGTGGTGGGGAGAAGACAAGGTGTGAGAGGGGGGAGATCTGCAGAAGAAAAGTCGAGCAGGTGGAGGAGCAAAGGCACGTCAGGATGCGCACGGCCTCCCGCTGCGAGGAGAGAGCGAGCGCTTACTCTGGGTCTGAAATACCGAAAGAAACGCTTCTTTTTCTACACGACCCGAAGCCAGCAGCCGATTCTTGCCGCCGGCGAAATGGTGGCTCGTGTTCCTGATCAACACGTGCGCAGCCTCTCGGAGCTTCTTCTTGACCGATGGCTTGCTTCCAGGATCTTCACTTCTCTGCTGATAGCGTGTTCGGCAGCACCACATGAGTAACTGACGCTGCTGTGTGCCGAGACGTACGTCTTTTCTGCTTCGGTACGCCCAATCGTCGGTCTCATCTGCGTCATGGCGACTCTGAACACCTTCAGAAGGCCTTAGTGCAGCAGATAACTACGGTCTCTAGTGCAAGTCGCCGGTTCCCGCAGTGCTGGACCAAGTGGCCGGATGGTGGAAGCTAAGGCAAGATCGGGCCCGACCTTGCATTTGTTAGATCACTGTGCGGTCTGGTATAACGTGTAACACGTAGATGTGGAATTCATGTAGATGTGGAATTTCAGAGATTTCAGGGTCCAGGCACACCAGCAGTCTATTCCATGACATGGTATGATCACTTCAAGCACCTTTCACATCACTTCCACTCAATCAACCATGTCAGACAGCTTAGTATGATGCATATTATGACTGTCATAGATGCCTTCTATGAGGTTGGATTGCAGCTTTGAGTGCTGTATGGAGCCTGAGATGGTGTTGAAGATTGGTGGAAAATCGCTTCGCATTTTGGGCACTTTACCAGTGTAAATTAAAAATCCTCCTCACCATCATTGATGGTGATCACAGCCTCCTAGCATACTGATGCTTGGTACCATTGTGTTCCTCTCAACTAGGAGAGTACAAATATGTGAAAAAATTTGGTCATCACCGTGATGGTGACAGCTGAGATGGTGTAGAAGAGTGGCAGAAAATTCACATGAATTTTGGGGCACTTCGCCAGTGTAAAAATTCAAAATCCTCCTCATCATCACTGATGGTGACCACAGCATGACTGGCTATCCCAGCACCCCAATGCTTGGTATCATTGTGTTCCTCTTGGCTAGGAGAGTATGAATATCCAAAAATATGTTGATGTGTGCTTCCTCAGAGTTGAGCTAGAAGCAAAAGAGTGTGTTTCAAATTTTTTGGCACTAGAGCAGTGTAAATCAGACAAAACTGGTCTGATCACTTCAAGCTCTCTTTTATCCATGATGTTGGCTGATGTGCTGCTGCTTTGAGTTGATATACGTGTTCCCAAGTGTCTGAAGAGGCTGTCTGCAAGTTTTGGTGTGCTGTTGGCATAGAAAAGTATGCTGTCAATGCAGGATTAGGGTGATGGTGGTGATGATGAAGCATATAGTGATGAGCAGGCAAAAAAATTTGGAATATGGTGGACATGGCACAATTCCACACCTACATGATACATGTTACAGTCGGACCTCTCAAAATGAACCCTTTTTAACTGACAGGAAATTGCCAAATGAATTGAGGTCCCAAGTGTGTATAACTGGCACACAAGCAGATAAAACACCTGTGTATGGTTTCTAATGTAGCAGCTAGCGTTGTTATGCTACATCAATTTTGCAGCAGTGCTGTATGAGCTTATGTAAGCATGAAAGATGATAAAAAAACGAAAGGGCTCTAGCCTGATTCAAACCCCAATTCATCCAACCAATCTAACACTTTTACAAATTTTGCGTTTTTTCCACTGCACCACCACACGTGCTTTTTTCAAGGTTCAAGGGTCTGGACACTTTCCAACTAAGTACCCCATAGAATTCAAAAAATGAAACTACCATACAGAAAGGTAGGTCTAACATTTTCTGGCGCTTTCTTGGTCCAGCTGTACCAAAACTGATACAAGAGCTAGTACACACCCTCTGTATCAGCTCAAACCAACACACTCAGCCATTTTTGATACAGCACTGATACAGCCATTGTATGTGAGCTGTGTATCACTTTTAATACAGCAGCAAGCCTGTGTATTGGTGGTGTGTTGGTTTGAGCTGATACAGAGGGTGTGTACTAGCTGCTGCATCAGCTTTGATGTAGCCGGCCGGAAAAAATCACAGTAATTGTTAGACCTACATTAACGTTGTAAAAAGTCTTCGATTTTTGACTAAATGGGGTTCATATTTGATGGGTGTCTGGTCCCTCTAAAAAGGCGTGTGTAGCGCAGTGGAAAAAAACGCAAAATTTGGAAAAGTGTTAGATTGAGGGCTGGATGGATCTGGATTTGAATCAGGCTAAGGGCCCTTTCAATTTTTTGTCATTTTTAATGCCATGCTTACATAAGCTCACTATATTGGCGCTAATACAGACCATGTGTAGTGTTACAACATCAGCTGCTGCATTAGAAACCATACACCTACTTTGTATTAGCCTGTGTATCAATTATACACACCGCAAGTATTTCCGATGTGAGCAGAAATTGAAAATGTTAAATTGACAGCTGGTTCAGATGAGCCAGCCCTTGAACCACATGACAGCTTCATGTTGTGGCTCTATTTTCAAGCACAGGTGGTGATTGGGCTTATGGTGTTGGATTATGGATCAGGCATTCATCTCGTACTCGAGTGCATCACTCTACAAAGCCCAACACTCAGCGGTGAGTGTTGGAACCAATCGGAAGATCTCAAGATGCAACACTCGGTCCTCAGAGAAATTCTCGCAAATTTCTTTTCTACTTCAAATAATGTGAACTGGCAATCTTATTGGCTCAGGTACAAGTCTCAACACTCAGCGCTGAGTGTTGAGCACCCTCAAATGGCTATGAACATCTGGCGACAGGAACCATCACCCCGATGGACCAATAGCATGTTATGCCTCAAGGGTCTGGAGACCTCGCAAGGTGTTGTCGAGTGGTGCTGGGGTGGCGAGGCTTGAGGTGAGGGGTCCTGGAACTACTTGGAGGTCCAGGTTTGTCAAGTGCACATGGGGTGTTCTAGGAACGGTCTGAGATTTCCACCTACAGGGTGTGAGTAGAGAAAATACAATCAATGAGCTAAGACCAGGGCCGTCCTGGCACCAGGACAGGTTTTGTACTTCTGCGAGCGTCCCTGGCAATGTGCAGGTCTCATGCAGGCACGATGTGGCGCCTCGTGACACGTCGCGCACAGCCCTTCGAGAAGGCCTCCAAGGCAGTGACTCGTAACATAGCAGACCTCCCAGGGAAACCTTCACACCTGGATGAAGCCGGGCCGAGTCACCTTGGTCGGTTGAACTCAGAGATAGTACTCAGACCTGGGAGAGCTGAATCAATCAGAGAGCATGGAAGCTCACAAGTGGCATTACAAACATCCTCAAAGGAGAGCAACACTCAGCACTGAGTGTTGGTCTTCTGCTGATAGACTATGAACACTCAGTACTGAGTGTAGCACTTTGCCAGAGCACGATGGACACTCAGTGAGGGAACATGGGAACTATGCTACAGTTGGCGCACCCTCATAGCGGAGGATGGTCGACTCATTCACATGTATATAAGGACCTGAGAACGCACAAAGATGAGAGAGAAATATCATCAAATCACTAACTCATCTGACTGATCCCAAGATCACTGAGTGTTGAAACTCGACAGCTGTATTCGAAGCTTCCAACCACTACGCTACATTCATTACTCGATATTATCCCACCATGGCTGACACCCTGACATTGCAGTCTGGATCATTCACTCATGGGACTTCAGAACAAACTCAACACTCTCCCAAGATTGCAACTTAGGAATTATAGCACTGAGTCTAAAACACTCAGTGCTGAGTGTCATAAGTCATATCTGTGTATTGAATAACTGATGCTGACTTCTGCACATAAGTCGACGACTTAGCTCTATTTTCTTATATGTGGCTGGCTGAAGCAAAAGCCTTTTTTTACGATGTGACTAGGTCGAGCCGGCGCTCTTCCACTCGACAGTCAGGCCTTGACGGAGCTTGACCCCGAGCTTTCGCAGTACATCGTCAAATGCCGCACAAACCATCGGCGAACTTGGCAGGGTGAAATGGGATTAGATCTAGTAGTACAAATCGTCGCCTCGATCACAAACCTCCGCTCACAAATCCCAATCCAGCTCATCATCGAGCTCCTTCTGCGTCTTTGCCCTACCCGAGTCACGAATACTCCTCTTTCTCCCCTCATCCTCCTCCTCCTCATCCCCCTCCTCAATCGTATCCGGCTTCTGCGACCCCACATGCGTCTGCGCTCCGGGCACCTGTGACCGCTGGATCGCTCCGACCGCGGTGAGCAACAATTCAATATCCTCGCACTTGGTCTTCATGCCATCCAGGCCGATCTCCGGTCGGAGTCCTACAATCTGGCGGTGCAGCTCGCCATTGCGGTAAATGAGCAGCGTGGGCAGGTTGCGGTCCGGGTAATTGGGGATGCACTGGTCGCCGACGATGCTGACGAACTTGGTGGCTGGGTACTTGGCAGCGAGGGTGTTGAGGTAGCCGGCGAGCAGGCGGCATGTGTCGATGCCGTCCTTGTAGAGGAAGCATACGACGCCGGTGCCGCCTGTGCGCTGCTTGTCCGCCGTGCTCGCTTCATTCTTGCCGCCAATTTGCTCGTCGTGATCGTGTTGTGGAGCGTCCGGATCCGCATCAGGATCCTCCTTGCTCGCCTCGGTCACCTCTCGTGTATAGTCCGGCCTGCTGATGGGGTAGACCCGCCCAAAGCGCGCCTTCTTGGACTCGGCGCGCAGCTGCGACATGCGCTGTCGTCGGATTTTCTCGAGCAGCTTCTCCTCCTCATCGTCCAGTTCGTTCTCCAGCTCGAGGTCGAGATCGTCGACCGTGGCTTGTTTCAGTGCTTGTGTGCGCAGCTCGCCCGCCGAGGGAAGTTCGGGCGATGGGGACCGCGATGGCGGCTTGGGCGGGATGATGCCATGCGCCCTCAAGGCATCGTGGAACTCGGTGTCCTGGGTTGCGTCGACCTCGGCCTGCATGCTGGACGGACTGTGCTGGAATGGGTAATGGGGATGATGAAGAAGAATAATGTTTGAGCGGCTCGTTCAAGTATGCGAGCAGCAGAGGTGGTTGTGGAGTGGTTGCAACACCGCCCACACCCTGGTCTTGCGAAGAAGTGTTTGTTCTTCGCAGGACCTTCCAACCTCAAAGCGGTGCAGCTCCGAATCCCGACTTTTGTGTGCTCGACCTAACAAATTCTGAAAATCCGCGGTTCAGAGCGCATCCTGACGGAATCGCGCAGTTTTCGCAGCTAAACAACACGAGAGAGCGCTTCGAGGAAACTCAGACAGGGGCCAAAAAGCATGCGCAAACATGTGAAGCACGCGTTTCTCACAAAAGGACCCTGTTGAAGGACGGACGGCTCGTTAACTTGGACGAAACA
Organism: Sporisorium sorghi; assembly: GCA_023212695.1. Lineage (NCBI taxonomy): Eukaryota > Fungi > Basidiomycota > Ustilaginomycetes > Ustilaginales > Ustilaginaceae > Sporisorium > Sporisorium sorghi. The sequence continues at coordinate 56,327 of JALCCG010000098.1, read as the reverse complement.
AACTACGAAACACACGTTTAAGCTAAAACCTCGGCCCCTGACTGGTATGTCGACGTTCGAGGCTGAACTTGACTGAATGTCGGCTCATCCGATCGAGCTTTCGTCCCTCTTTCCTCCACTCGTTTCTGCCACCTTCGGATGATTCGCAAAAGGCAGCATCGGACCAGCACGAGCTGACATCGACGGTCACGCCTTCCCCACGGCCCAACGGCACCACACTGACGATTGGACGATTACGGCGCGCATGCCATCGCGGTAGAGCCGACCTGATGTCGGTGCTCAGTTCCTAAAGCTTTGGTCAGGTCGTGTCCACCTTCGACATCCTAGCAGATCACAATGCCAGCTTTCATGAGATCAGCCAAAACAGCCGTCGCGACGGCTGCGCCGACTCCAACCGCTGGACCGTCAAAGTCGCAACCTCCCACCAAGACCAAGACGGATGCTTCCCTATTATCCCCAAAAGACGACTCGAGCTCAGCTGCTAGTCTCACGCAAGAGTCACTCCATGTCCTCCATCAATTCCTCGCCTATGCTGATCCAGAATCCGCCAGCCTCCTTCCTCTCACCAGCAACGATGACACTTCATCGTCGATACCCGCTGCACTCGATCCAGTCGAGCCAGAGATCCCAATACCCGAATGGAACATCCTCTATACCACCACATCCCCACCAGCCACACCCGGCGGATTTGCGGCATCCATCACCGTCCGCTCCCATCCGGACCCGAATCGGTACCTGTTCAGCGTCCAGTCTACGCTCCCCGGTGTCACAGCAAGACAGTTCTGGTCCTTGATGGCCAGTGCCGAGAATCGAAAGCTGTGGGACAACACTGTCGAAGAAGCAGCTGTCAAGCGCTGGCTTTCAAGCGAGCCGCGTCCATCCTCAGAAGATGCATCTGCGAACACCGGTTCGTCAGAAACAGCGCGAGCCGTAGCTGCCCGCGTCGAGCTTCTCCGCTTCGGAAGCATCTTCATGGTCGCCAAGGCGCGAGACATGGTCCTTCTCAGCGTCGATGCTCGTCTGCCACCCAAACCATCTTCCTCTGGCTCGGTCGCAGAACAGGGCCGGCTTCGACTCGTCTCGACATCGCAAAGCATTGTCGATCCGAGTCTGCCTCCTCGCAAAGGCTACACCCGCTTCGAACTCAAGACGGGCGGCTTCATGGTCGAGGATCTAGGTGACGACGGCGTGCCGGATGGCCTCGTCCCTTCCAACAGTGCGATGGAACTGGGCAAGAGCCCTTCATCTCCAACCTCAGCCAAAGGCTCGCATATCCGCAAAGGTCTTCTTGCCCTTGGCCGACGCGGACGTTCGAATTCATCGAGCAGCTCGGGCAGCAAACATCTTCGGCAAGGGTCTGACTCTGTCGATGCCACAAGCACTTCGGCTCCCATTCGTGACCTGCGTGGGCCAGCCGTGCTCATCACTCAAGTCTCTGATCTCGGCGAAATGGCCGCTTGGGTGCCTGCTTCGGTCATCAAGATGGTCGCTTCAACGCTGGTGCCAAGGAGCATTGCCTCGGTCGCCAAGGTCGCAAAGACGATGCCCGTCTCGCCTGCACTGTATCGCGATTTTGATCAGCGTCAATCGACCGATGCCGACACCACCGCCGAGAGTCTGGGCCAAGGAGGCGGCACCTGGTACATACACCGGACGCTACCCGCCATGGTAGGTCAGGGCGTCCTTCGCAAACCTCGCCCTCCAGTGGAAATTAAACAAACAGCAGTAACGCCAGAAGTGCAGGCGCCTTCCACTCCGGAGCGTATTGCGACGACTCGGTTGTCTGACGTGCCAGAGATGCTTGTCACGCCGATCAAGCACGACGTGCCCACTGCCCAGGAAGGCCAGACCGTCCCGCAGGCTACGCCTCAGAAGGCTGTGCCTAGCGACACTGGAGCTGAACAGGAACAAAACAAGGTCCTCACCCCAGCTCAAGCGCCAGCGCAGCCCAAAAGCCCCCTGCCGCCACGCACATCCTCTCTTCCCGGAACACCAGTTCTCGATCGTTCTGCCCTCTCCTTCCCGGGCTCGCCTAACAAGCCGCAATCCCTAGGAAGCCCGCTGTCCCGCCCTGCCATGCTGCTCGACCTACAGAGCCTCGCGCCACCTTCGTTCGCCGAAAGAGGCATGCGCAAATCACCCGGAAGTGCATCCCCCGCCTCGCCTGGCATGTTCACCTCGACCGACTCCGACATGGGCCCCGACGATCACATGTCGAATTCCGTATCCTCGTTGACCTCCTCGGCTCTGCTGTCTCCAGCACGCATGAAGAAGCGCTTCATCCCCATGACACCCTCCGAGGGCACTGAGACTGTTCCCGGCTCGGTTGCTGCCAGCGACTTTGAGGAAGCTGGTCGAGGAGACTATCTGTCTAAAGGTCAGACTTCGGACCAGCCCATCTACGGGCTTGCAGCTCCACAGTTCAAACGAGCCACGCTGAACCTGGCGCCAGCGGGCGATCAGCAAGAGATTCTACGCGAGGATGACGATGCAGAGGGAGACGTGACGCTGCGTCCCGTGGGACCTGGATCGCCATCCACGCTGGCATTGACGATGAGTCCAGCCGAGAAGCGCTCACGGCTCTTGTCGGACGAGTACTTTGCCGCCCACGTCGACGGCGGTCGCCGCAGGCACCAGCAGCGCAGTGACAGCTCTTCCGCAGACAGCAGTATTCAGCGTTACACCTCGAAGCATGGAGATGCCAACGACGATAAAGAGGACGCTCGTCCTCGTCGAGCAGCCCCCGGACTGGAGCGCAAGATGCGTCGCCTCTCATCCGCGCTCTACGCCGAGATGGAGCGCCGGCAGCAAACCTCGCAGTACGGCTTCTCGCCTCGATCGTTCACGACCACACAGCCGCGGCCGAGCATCGATGTGCACGAGACCGAGCCGGTGACGATGCCGTCGCAGCCGAGCAGTCCCGCCGACCTGGTGGCTCTGCTGGCGGACGCGCTGTCCGAGTCGATGCCCTTCATGGCGGCCGATCAGGCGCAGGTCAAGGAGCAAGCGCGACGTGTGAGTGCCATGCTGCTCGCCGGCTCGGATGCGTTGGCGTTGAGTTTGGCGCCGGGCGCGAGGGACAGCTTGGGACTGCAGTTGGACGGGTTGAGCACGCCGTCCGAGGGGGACTCGGAGGTGGGGATGACGCCGCGCTCGTCTGGTGGGTTTGACAGTAACGATGGCTCGTCGATGGTGGTTGAGGAAAAGGGCAAGGCGAAGGCGAAGGAGGTGCGCAACAGATATCCTGACAGTTTGGGCGTGGCTGCTCGACCGCGGAACGCAGCGCCGGCGGCAAGTGGGCGTCGCAGCCGCAAGATCTCGGTCAACTCGACCGCGCGCTCCATCTCGGTCTCTGCATCGCGTGCCGACGTCGTGGCGACTACCGAGAGCGTCATCTCTGTTCGTGGGAAAAAGCAGGATCTCGGCAGCAGTGTGGCTGGTAGTGCAGCGACGACGACGACAGCAGGCAGCTCGACCACCTCGTCCGGCTTCACCAACGCAGCGGCGAGCTCGAGTGGCGGCTCGCACCTCACGCACAGCACGGCGGGCACGTCGGTGCGCCGAGACTCGAACGCTGACGATCCCGCCGCTGCGTCGACTGCGATTGCCGGGAATGAGGACGCAACGACGACGACGAGCACAAAAGCGGTGGAGACGCTGCGCGAGCTCGACCGCACAAGCCGGCGCACGGTGCGCCCGGTGAAGCGCAACCTCGTCACGAGTGCACCCTCTGCCGCGAGCGGGAGCGCTGCGGACCGTGCCGCTGCCAGGGGAAGCGGGTACGGCGCCCGCCTGCTGTCCGGCTTGGCGTACTACAGTGGGTATTCGTGGTACGTCACCCCCGTCGCCTCGTCCTCTGATACCTCAGGGGCGGCTGGGGGAGCACAGACCGCGTCGTCTACACCCGCTGCTGTCGGCGTGACCATCGCCGGCGGCGGAGGCGGAGGCGGGCTGCACCGCCCCATCTCGGTGCGCTCCACTGCCGTTGCAACCGCAGCTGGCCCACGCATCCCCGCCCAGCACTCGCTGGGGCGCAAACGCACACGCGCCAACTACAAGCTCGAGAACAACGCCAAGCTGCACCCCTTTCCTGGGTCGTTGGGCAAGCGCACGGGTCAGAGTTTTGGTGCTGTTCCGGCGGCAGCTGCTCCCGCTGCGGCTGCAAGCGATGGTGGCAGCAATGTCATTGCGGCGGGAGCAAGAAGTGGAACAGCTGCGCTGCCGCCGCCCATTACCGGGTTTGGCGTGGGGCGGATGCGGCGCTATCCCTCGTCTGGCTCCGCGGCGGACGGCAGGCGAGTGAGCAGGGTTTCAACCGGGTATCGGAGCGTGGTAGAATCGCAGACCGGTGTGAACGAAGAGGACGAGGAGGAGGACGAGAGCTGGGAGGACGATACACCCGCCGTCACTCCTCCGCATGCGCAGTTCGGTCCTATGACAGCGGGTGCGGCTGTAGCTGTGTAGTCCCGTACGATGTCAGACGTTGCTCTAGAATGCATGTTTATGCCTCATGCGTCAAACAACCTGCTGAGCGTGTGTGTGCTCGTCCAGGACAGCAGAAGGCTCACTTTGACTTCGCTCTTCAACACAGCTGAAAGTCAACCTGTGTGTGCTCACCAAGACAGCTGCGGCTCACTTTGTGTGTGCTCGTCGAAACTCACTCACCGTCCACTCATCACACCGTGGTCCACGAGACTGAACCGTTAAACCCATGCACACCTGATCCCACGCAAGCACAGATGCAAACGAACCATCTATTACTGCACGTCGACCCTCTTTCCCCTTGCCCGCCTTACTCCTTGGCATCCTGCAAACTATCGATCAGCCGCTCGATGGCGACCAAATGCTTAGTTTGACCCCCGCTTGCCGGCCCCGCGGCACCAGCACCAACCACACTAGCCTTCCGCGCACTAACCAAGCTGGGCGTGACCACGTCAATCAACCTGCTGCGCTGCTGCGCGTCGGCCGTCTCCAAGAACCGCTGCAGGACGTAATTCGCAAACTGGTCCTTCATCATCAGCACGGCGGGGGCGATCTTGGTCGGCGGCGCGGTTGCTGGCGCAGTTTCCGTCGCGGTCGTGCTCGACTCCGCAGCCCCCGAAGCACTTGTCGGCGCGGCACTAACAACCTTCGGCGTCAGAATCTCGTCCAGCAACTCGCCCCTATCCTTCACACTCGACGTCCGCACCACCTCCTCAATCACATTCGACGCAAACTTGTGCCTCGAAAGCGTCAACACCGACCCTTTGATCTTCGCCACCACCTCGTCCCGATCCCTCGCCTGCCCGCGCTGCAACACCCACTGGATCACATAGTTGCCGTACTGGTGCTGCATCAGCGCCACCGCCTCTTTGTGCAGCTCGTCCAACAACGGCCGCGACTGCGCCTCGCTGCAGTGCTCAAACGTGCGCTGCAGCACGCGACACGAGTAGCAGTGCGACGCCAGCGCCGGCACGTGCCCCACAAACGCTTGCGGGATGAAATCGATCTTGTCGGCGTCAACACGCTCGATCACCTTCTGCACCACGTGGTTGGCGTTCTGGTCGCGCACGCACTGCATAATGTGCCCGTCCAGCTCCTTGGCCAGCTTCTCGCGCTGCGCGGGCGAAACGTGGTCAAACGCCTTCTGCACCACGCGACACCCGTACGTGCCCAGCGACAGCGTCAGCACGTGCCCCTCCATCTCGCGAGCCAGGATCTCGCGCTGCTCGTCGTCGCCGTGCTCGAGCATCTTTTGAATGACGTAGTTGCCAAACACATCGGTCATGAGCTGGCGAGCATGCGGCAGCACTTCGTCGAACAGCGCCTTCTTTTCCTCTTCCGATGCGGTACCGAGCTTCTCCTGGATGAAGCGGCTGCCGTGCTGGTCGCTGCTAAACTCGACCACGCTGCCGTAAATATCGGCAAGCTCGAACTTGCGGTTCTTGGCATGTCGACTGCGGAACTCTTCGAGCAGCGGGCTGCGCGAGTGGTTGGACGTGGCTCCATTGTGGGGGCCTGGACCGCCCATGCTCATGCCGCTGCCTCCTGCTGGGTGGTGCAAGGGAGCACCGCCGTAGAAGCCTGCTCCATTGCGAGCATAGTGCGGATCCATGGGGCCTCCAGCCATGCCCATGCCGTATCCGCCGACGGGAGGCATGACTCCGCCCGGACCCGTTGGCACGCGACGGTGGTCGTGGAAGCGTCCGTTCCAAGCCATCATAGGACCAGGTGCGCCGCCCACCATACCGTGCATCGCGCCTTGGCCGGGAATAAAAGGCCCTGCTTGGCTGGTCATACCAAATGGAGGACGTGGAGACATGGTCATGCCTGGGCCAAAAGGTTCGGGGCCCGAGGAGCCCATTCTGCGATGCGGACCAGGAGCGTAAGGCGACGACTGCGAAAGGCTTGGCGAGCTGCGACTGTCGGGTGCGCCTGGGGGCATTTGCGAGGCATCCATGGGTGGACTCGTAGGAGGCATCATCAACGCGCCCACAGGCATGGCCCTGCCGGGAGCGATCATTGGCGATTGGGCGAGCTGCGACGAGCGTGCATCGACGGCAGGACCAGGGCCATAACCGTATTGGCCGGGTCCCAGTGGCATGCCAGGTCGGACGGGGGAGGCCATGCCTCCAGCCATGGCAGGCGGGCCAAACCCTGGAACGACACCCGGGTAGAAGAGCGCCTCTCGGTTGCGCATCGAAGGGTTAAAGTGGGGACCTAATGGCGCTGGTCCGAACGAGGGGCTCTGTGGCGTGGAACCCTGTGAGCCGGGAGATGCGAAGATGGCGCGTCCCGGCATGGTAGGTGCGTATGGATCGGGCGTGGTGCGATACGATTCGTAGCCAGACATGTCGATGGGAGGCATGCCAGGAAGCATGGCAACGCCCGGGTAGCCGTGCGAATATCCATCGGGCGAGCGAGCACCGCTTCCGGGCAGATAAGGCGACGGATGCATGAATGCCTCGCCAGGGCTGAAAGGGGGTGGAGGGAAGGAGCCGGAGGGACGCGGAGCGTGGTGGCCCCCGGCACCTATGAACGCAGGCGGTGAACTGAAGCCGTGCTGCTGAGGTACGGCACTGGAAGTGGCAATGCCGTCCGTGGCAATGGTGAGAGAGCCGATGTCGTCAATCAATTGCTCGTCTTGCGCACCGGTGGCGGGCTGACCTGAGGGTAGAGCATCGTCGGCGTCGTCACTGAGCCTTGTCTTGGCAGCAAGGTGACTTGGGTCCAGCGTTGCGGATCGGATCGGGGCACGTTTTGGAACGGGTGCTGCTGCTTTCTTGGTGCTGTTCGGCGAAGCAGATGGCAGCGTATCATCGGTCGTCCCCGAAGCTGCTGCATCCTTGATTGTTGATGAGAGATCGACGGAAGCTGCCGATATATCGTTGGTAGTGGCGCGCTTTACTGCGCTCGGGCTTGACGCGACCGAGTCGGTGACCAGCTCGGCAGGCGGTGGCCTTGAGGCAAGGTCATTTGGCCAGGTGAGCCCACCAGGCCGAGCTAGCGACCAGGCAGAGCCCTCTTGTGGAAGCAGAGGCGAGGGGTGAAAGATGGGAGCATTGGAAGCGGCATCCTTGGCATCGATGGCAGTGGGAGCGCGGCTGGGCGTGCTGACGTTGGAAGTGGAGGCGGTGGTGACTGCGTCGCCATCCATGGTGGATGGTGGACGGCCGTTCCAGACGCTGGAAGGGCTGCTCGAAGTGTTTGCAGCGGCGGAGGCGTCGGACCAGGCAGTCTGATCTAGTTTGGACATGGCAGCAGCAGCAGCAGCAGCAGCAGCAGCAGCAGCAGCAGCAGACGGGCCAGTGGTTGCCGAGCGTTGCGGAGTAAAAGCAGCGCGGATGTTGCGTGGAGAGGTCGAGTCGGCTGCCATGGAAGCGGGTCTGGAAAGCGCGTTTGCAAAGGAGGGCGGCGACTCTGATGATGGTGTTGGATCGATGGTGTCGGTAGCCGTGAAGGAGGACAAGAGCGACAGATTGACGCTGCCACTGGCGCTGCGTCTAGTGATGGGACGCGAAGGTGCAGCCGTCGAGCCGATGGAAGTGGGACGGGCTTGAGAAAAGGAAGGAGAGCGATGCTGTACAAAGGAGGATGCTCTACGATCTGCCATACCGAGCAACCAAAGCAGTAGATGGTCGGAGATGGGTGTTTAGAGAGTGGAGTGCGAGGTCATCTGGGGAAGCAGTCGTAGGCAGTACCTCTTTTGATGTGCCGGGTGGATGATCTAGGCTGCGCTCCTTTGACGATGTGAAGCCGATCGAGATCGCAAGTACCGAGCGGGTGATGGTTGCGCAGGGTGTTGACGGCTGCGTTGATGGAAGACCAAGTAGCAGTGACGTTAATGAGAGCTAGCAGGCGTGAAGGCGATGCAATGGAATCGACTATGCTTAAGGTCTTGAGGAGAAGGAATGAACTGACGTCGCTGAGTGGGATCGAGAATCCGACGATCTGAAAGCGGTTCCGACACTGTCGCCAAGCACGGACCAAGTCAGGGCGACTCGAGAGGCGAAAAACAATGGAGATGACGATCTACCGTGCGATCGTTTTCAGCTGTCAAAGGAAGCAATGTGAGAGGCCGAGAGGAAGAAGAGGCGGAGGTGAAGAGAAGGTCAAGGTGGGATGAAAGGAGGGTTTGGTGGGAGGAGGAGCAAGGAGCAAGGAGAGTTCGGGGTCCAAATCAGAACTCTCTCTCTCTCTCTCTCTCTCTCTCAGAGTGCTAGCGAGCGATGCGATTTTTTGGTGATAGCAGCAGCAGCACGCCGCTAAGTTGAGTTGCTACTTCAGGGTTTCGTCACGGATCGCCGCCCAAAGTTAGTCAGACGTCCTTCTCCTTTCCACACACTGAGCTCGCTGAGTTCCTGACACGGACGGATGCAACCCCGAAAGCGAGTATAACGAGGCCGTCAGCAAGTTGTCACAACCGATTCTTTTGGTGGGGGTTGTCCCCACCGACAAAAAGTCACAGCCGAGAGAACTCAGCTTTTTGATGTGATGGATTTGCTGATTTGGCGATTGCGAGATGTGATTTCATGGAAATTTCCGACTCTTTTTTTTTTTTTTTTTTTTTTTGGTTCAGCCAGTTTGCAAAAGCAACGTTCTTCTTCCAGGATCGGACCAGCCAAGCCGTCGACAGCTGAATTTTCCGACTTTCTCGAGACTTGGCCCGGGCGTCAAGGATGGCTCATGCATTTTCACGCTGGTCACCCGGCTCGCGCACTTTTTTCGCGTCGTTGCTACCAATCGCATCGTCACAGGTCGTCGATCTCTTCGAGACAATACAAGTGCATTGAGTAGTCCACAGCTGATCACGACTCGCTGAGGAGATACAGCATCGAGGCACGCAACCACGCCCAGATCACGCCGAGGCTGCAGTACACGCTTACCAGCATCAGCGGCAGGAACTCCATCGATGAGGAGATCGGCGCTGCGTCTTTCTCCTCGGCTTCCAGTTTTTGAGGCAACCATGTGGCTGGCGCCGGGGTGTCTGCAATCGAGGCTGGGAGGGAGAGCAGGTCGGCTGATGGTGTCGCCGCTGCGGGTTGTGGAGCGTCAAACTCGGCCGGGCTTGCTAAGAGTGTAGTGTCTGCGTCGAGTGCGTTGCTCTCGTCCTCGCTTGACGCTGTAGAGGTGGGCTCTGAAGGCGACGCCGGCAGAACGAAAGCGCTGGCATCTGTTGGTGTTGCTGGCGCGGCGATCGGATCGTCCTCCATCGCGTCTGCGAAACCCGCTGTGATGGCTGGTACAGCCGGTGCTGCGGTGGACGGAGCGTCAACGACTGAGCCGACCACTTCAGACGCGGTCACGTTCAACACCGCTTCCACCGGCTTGAGCGGAACAACACCCTGCCCCGCACTCCCTGCAAACACCATCGGGTGCACCACCGAAACATACACCTGCAACCCCACAAATCCCCACAAATACAGCGTCTCCAACCTGTGCACCAAGATCCCCACATTCGACTGCACCGGCCGGAACACCCTGCCCTTCAGCGGTCCCAACACCAGCAGCGCCCACACCACCGAGTACCCAATCTTAATCGGCCCTTCCTGTGGCGTAAACAGCAGCGGCAAGAGCGACACGATCCCCGCCGTGCCGAGCAGCACAAACGTGCGGTAGTGTGCATAGTCCACCGCGGCCAAGAGAGTGTACGGGATGAGCGGCAGCATGATTGCTTTTTCGTGCACGTGCCAGCCGAACAGAAATGAGGCCAAGCCGCACAGGCTGACGGAGGCCAAGAAGCTGCGGTACGTGGGTGTCTGCCACAGCTTGACCATGTACACCGAGGTGCAGGTTAGGGTGAGCACGAAGCACGTGGAGGGGCGGATCTCGGGGAGCACGCCGAACGCGATGTTCTCCACCAGCCCGCGCGAGGCTGAAGCGAAGCCAGAAGTGGCGGCTGCGTCGTAGCGGGATGAGAAGCTGGCCGGGAGCAGGGCTTCTCGAAGCGCAGGGACGCGCGGCAGCAGCTTGACGAGGATTCGGTCGGCGAATGTCCACAGCGCCCACACGTTCGGAGCCCAGTATGCGTGGATCAGACCGCGGCTGAACGGGAACAACCGCTGCACCATTTGCGACAGCACTCCGATGGGACCCGCCTCGTGTCGCAGACCGTCGATGGCAAGCGGGACGAGACTGAGCAACAAGGGGATCAGGGTGACCACTCCGACCGTGATGAGCCGTTCGGCGCTGCGTCCTAGATCGCTGACTCGGCTCCCGACGGGGAACACGTACGACCGCAAAAGGAAGACGAGAAACGGCGGCGCGACATAGACGTAGATGTGTTTGAGGTTGAGCAGCGAACTGAACAGGAACGCGCACCATAGCGGCTTGTCCTCTCTTGCGGCCCACAGCGACCAGGCGAGCACGCCAAACAGAAACCCGTTGTACTGGAAGTGGATATGATCAATAATGATCAGACCCGGGTGCATCAACAAGCTCGCTGCGAGGAGCTGCGACGTAGACACGCCCGACGCCGACTCGTCGTCCGCGTAGCCGATCTTCATCCGCCTCTGCGCGCCAAGCCTCGAGTGCGCGAGCAACGCCGCTGCGAGCACGAGCTCCGTAATAACGACCGTAGTACGCATGTAGGCCTTGCACGGCCACGCAGCATACTCGAGTCCTTCGTGCAAGCTGACGATCAACGGATCGACGAGCGTTGCAGGCTGTGCGAGGATCCACGAAAAGTAGGCAAAGAACGGCGGATAGTCGAGCGTCCATTGTGACGTCGCTTCAAAGTACCAGTCGCGGATGGGCAGCGTGCGAGTGATGGCTAGCCAGTTGCGATGCACTTCGAAGTCTGTAGAGTGGTATGTTGGGAAGAGGAGCAGCTTGACTGCGGTGCTAAGCGTCAAAAGCTCCCACTCCAATCGTAGTAGACCGAGCGTCGTCGTCGTTGCCGCCGTCGAGTCGCCCTCGGATGCGACCTTGTCGGTAGGACGGTGTGTGCCAGCATCGGCGCCAGGCACTGCTGCCACACTCGGCGTGCGAGGTGCTTGTACCGCGCTCATCAATCCCGTGTGAGCCCCGCTTTGGCGTGAGTGATGGTCAAGAAGAAGATTGCTGTTTTCTCGACAGTCTGTGCATCGCTTTGGTGTTGTTCTCCGCAGAACGCGATTGCCGAACCGTGGAAGTAATTTTATTTTTGGTGCTCAGCTCCCACTTTTGTACGATGCGCAGCTTCCAGCAACTTCGCTGCGTACGACCACCATCATCACCGCCTCCAGCCTCTCCTCAACGCAAAGATGGCAGACTTCAATGCCTCCTCTTCCTCCTCTGCAGCAGCAGCGAGCGGTCCGGCTACGCCGCGCTTCGACTTCTACCAGACCGACACGGTGGTCACCGTCTCGATCTTTGTCAAAGCGGCTTCGCAGGACAACTTGCAGGTCGACATTGGCGAACGATCTCTCCACGTCAAAGCGGTCTCCTCCAGCACGGGCTTTGAGTTTGTGCTGCGCATCGATCCTCTTTTCGCTAGCGTCGACGTGACGAGCTCGTCGTACAAGGTGCTGTCGACCAAGATCGACGTGATCCTGCACAAGGCGCAGCCGGGCACACGATGGGTCCAGCTGCAAGCCGGATCGTCGCAGCACTCGGTCGTCTCGGCAGCTACGCCCACGTACGCCGCTAGCCAAGCCACCGCCACCGCCAAGACTGCTGCTCCGAGACCCAAGTCCAAATGGGACTCGTTCAACCCAGACGCCGACCAAGACACCCCCGCAGCAGCAGGCGCAGAGCAGCAGACCAACGCAGGCGAGGCGGACATCAACGCGTTCTTCCAGAAACTATATGCAGACGCAGACGACGACACACGAAGAGCCATGGTGAAGAGCTACCAGGAAAGCGGCGGCACCACGCTCTCCACCGACTGGAGCAAGGTCGGCAAGGCGCGCGTCCCCACCCAACCCCCAGACGGCATGGAGGCCAAAGAGTGGTAGTTGTGCGTGCAATCTCAAAACAGCGCATGTCACGAGACTAAACAAATTGAATTGTGTGTGGGTGTGGGTGTGATTGATATTGATCTTTTGAATAATGCTTACTGAGTTGCGGAGCCTGTGTTAGCGCTGCTGCCTGCTCTCGCTTCGCCGGTCTTCGGTCCACGGGCACCTCCTGCGCCAGTCCTTCCACCACGACTTCCGTTCGCACCGCCTTTGCCGCCTCGTCCACCGCTTCCTCCTCGCTGCTGCTGCTTTTGCTGCAGGTACTTGGTCTTTTTGCTCTCCTGCAGAATGAATCCATCCTCGTCCACCTTCGGTCCCTTGGGCGTCTTTGGTGGAGCCGCAGCTGCAGCTTTGCCATTCGCGTTTCCGTTACCATTGCCGTTACCGTTGCCGTTGCGAGTACCTGCACCGCCCTTGGACCCACTGCTGCTGCTCTGCTTGCCCTTCTTAGGCTTAGGCGAGAGCGGCGCTTCGCCTGCGCTGGCCGGCACTGCCGGCTTGGCCGAGGTGGTCGCCTCGGGCTCGGCGGCTGTCGGCGTACCTGGCGCGGGAGTGACAAACGCAGAAGTGGTGCTGGACGGAAGCGGCTCAAAGACGGGTGCTTCGCCCAGATCGTCATCGTCCTCCTCGGCCATAGCTGCCCAGTTGAGCTTGGGCTCTGCTGCACTCGCGCTTTTGACAGTCGTGTTGATGGGCTCCTGAACAGCCGATGCTGCAGTTCCGTCTGGCTTGCCCGAAGCGGTGCTCTGGTCGCCCAGGATGATGCCGGCTCCTCCCTGTTCTCCCTTGCTGGTCTCGGTGGCACCCGTGGCGGGAACCGTCGAAGGCTGACCTCCTTCAGGCTCTGCGGGGGATGCATCGAGGATCTCGCTGGCTTGGATAAAGGAAACCGGTGCTGTGCTGGGTGAAACCTTGTCAAGAGGCACAAAGTCCTTGGGTGGGCCATCGAGACCCGAAGACGCCTTGGGCTCGATCTCGCTGGCGGCGGCTGGAGGAGCGGTGAGCTGGAGAATCATGGATCGAACCGTTGCAAAGCTGACGTCGGGAAGCACTTCGTCCTTGGAACCCTTTTCGATGTTGGCGAGGATCTCGAGAGCGTCGCCGCCTCCGCCCTCGAGAGGACCATTGGCGAGCTGGTCGTACACTTTGGCGAGAGCAGCGACCTGTTGACCGGTTGACATCTCGAGTGTTCCAGGCATGGTGCGGAGGGGGGCGAAAGTGGAAGGGCCGGCGGGGTTGGGGTGGAAGAGGTTGAAGAGGTGAAGGAACTGAAGCAGCAGAACGAGGTGGGCCTTGCTATCTGACTGTGGAGCTGTGCTGGATGCCCAAGTGGTGGGGGAATCGGCTTCCGCCTGCTGCACCTTGGTGAGCAAGCTTTTGAGCTCGTCGATGGCGACGGTGATGGTGGCATTTTTGCTTTTGGAGGACAGCTGGGCGATGCGGTCGGTGATAACCTTTTGTGCCGGAGTGGAAGCGAGTGTCGACTCCGGGGAGGAAGCCTGAACAGCATCGACGGCGGCGACGGCAGCTTGAGCCTCTGCCTGCTCAGCGAGGTCTGAGCTGGTCACTTTGAGTCCGTTGGCGACCTGCTTGGGGTTTTCTGGAGCCTTTTCGATGAGAGCAGCCGAGGTAGCGTCGGGAACTTTGATGGCAGCGGCGGCCTCCTTGGCAGCACCACCGCCTTTGCCCTTCTTGCTGGACTTGGATGGTGCCGGTGGAGGAGCACCGGGCACGACGCGGCGTGCTGGCTTGTCAGCTGCGCCTGGAACGGTACGAGCGGCCATGACGAATGGATCGATGCTGCCGCAGGATGGCTAGAATTGGAGAAAAGTCGGGAAGTCTTTTTCGTCAGAAGAAGTCGAAGAATCCGTTCCTCCGTACTAGATGGATGAAGTCGAGCCTGTGTGTGTCCTTCTAAAGTTCGGATCCGGTCTTGTGCGCGCTGTGCTGTGCACCTTGTTGTTCGGTGGCAGTGCGTGGGGCCAAAGGAGCGACGAAAACTTTGCTATGAACGACGAAAATTCCTTCGAAGAAAGAGCGTATGCTTGGGCGAGATGAAGTTGGTGTGAGGGAGCCAAGGTGAGACAAAGGAAAGACGAGCGAGCGCAACGCCACGGCGACAGATCAGATGAGCTCCACCAACCGAAATTTCCGGCCGAATTTGTTTTGACGAAAAGGGCGATCAAAAAGAGAAGCTGAAATCCGGGATTTTTGATTTTCGAGCCTCATTTTTCTCGTCCTTTTTTTTTTTTTTTTTTTTTTTTTTTTTTTTTTTTTTTTTTTTTTTTTTCTTCTGCCTAGGGCGACGCATTCCTCGTTTGGGTCCGTGCATTGCAGCCGGCTCGAACGAGTCGAGGAGGCAAGGACCGCTCGTGACCACCGCAAAGCAAACGGACCTTGGCACGGATCCTCGTGGCAACAATGAGAGAGCGAGCAAAGAGGAGTCGGCCGTCGATGAGTATCACAGCATCCGGGATCGGAAAGCTTGATGGAGCTGATGATCGTTGTCGAGCCCAGACGCCGCACAAGCCTCGACTAGCTTGCGTCAAGAGCATTGTTTGGCGTTGACCGGAGCATGTCAAGCTGCCGGTCGTGCATCAGCACCGCGGCATGTTAAGACGGAGTTCCAGTAGACAGCCCCGCGTTCTTTTTCAGAGTGACACACTGTGGCTGGCAAGAGAGGTCAGAGACAAAGAGAGCTGCAGCTGAATTGGATTTGATCGCGCTGTGCTGTACAGTATCTTTTTTTTTTTTTTTTTTTTTTTTTGGTCCGAAATTTTATTCATCTTTTCTGACTCGCATTTGTAGACACGGCGATTGCAACTTCGCCTTTTGCTTTTCTCGTCGAACCACCATCATCGCCATCGCCATCCTCTACTCACCATCTCTACCGCGACGAACGTGGATCTTGCTACAAAGCCCGCTCGAGCAACTTGTTTGCTTCCTTCCTCGGCCTTAACACGCTATCCGAAGCCCTCGAACACGCGCTCAGATCACGCGCCCCAACACCACTGTCGACGCCTTTGATCAGACACATATAGCTCGTCGGCGCATCGCTCACTTGGCACATTCCATCTCCTATACTATCTCCAAAGTGATCACACTGTCAATACCTACCTGCGCGCGCTCGAATCGCCTCGCTGGACTGCACGCGCGGTCGACAATCGAAACAGACTGGATCATTTTACATCTATCGACTCTCTGCTTTGATCACATCGACAGACTCTTCATCAATCGTCGCATCGACTCGTCTGCAAATTTGCGGCCACGAAGCTCGAACTTGGCTCGATACACCAAGACGTTGGAATTCGACGCTGCATCATCGTCTGTCTTGAATAGACTTGTTGCCGCGCTCTAGACACACAGAAGCCGTTGTAGCTTCGATTGTTGATTGACGCCTACGCGCACTTTCCATTCCTTCAGTACCCCGAATCCAGCCATGGCTTCCAACATGCTCCGAGGCTTGTGGCCTTCGGGCCCAGCCGACCAGACCACTCCCAAAGCATCCAGCTCTCATTCCAACGGCGCCGCAGAACGCAACCCCTTCGACAACATGCACCCGCCCGCCATGACCAAGCAGTCCTCACGGTCCTCGCTCAACTCGTCCATCATCTCCAACCACCTTCCGGGCGATGTGACCCCCGGTCTGCGCACTCCTGGTGGCATCACATCGCAGTCCGCCATCCCCACCACATCCATCTCGCTCAGCGATCCAGATTTCACCATGAAGCTGCCGCCCGCAAAGCCCAAGAACGATGCCAGCCAGCCCCCTGCCACATCTGCAAGCAACGGCGTCGCGCCCGGATCCGAGTCGGCAGCTTCCTCTTCCAATGGAGCCTTCAGCACCGTCAGCACCGGCTCCAGCACAAACAAGACGCGCAACACAAACGCCCCTCGCGGCCACCTCACCATCAAGATCGTCTCGGGTCGCAACCTTGCCGTCAGCAGCCCTGCCGCCAGACCTTATGCCGTGGTTCAGTTTGACAAGAACGAGTTTATCGGCCGCGAGCCCATCGACGAGTTTGGAGAGGAAGCCAAAGGCTTTGCACAGCCTAGGTCTGAAGCCGGCGAGGCGGGTCGAAGCCGCGCAAAGACCGTCACCCCTGCTGACGCCCTCTCACGCACAGGCCAAAACCACAACCCTGTCTGGAAGCACGAGGTCACCTTCGACGTCACCCAGGACTCGCAGCCCATCTACATCAGCGTCTACGATCGTCACTCTGAGGACGAAGGCTTCCTCGGCATGCGCGAGATCAAGCCGCGTTTGGTCCACAAGATGATGAGCGACCAGTGGTATCCGCTCTCGTCGCGCGATGACGAGGAGGGCATGGAGCACCACCGAGGCGAGATCCGTGTCCAGATTTCGTACGAGCGCATGCCCCAGAAGAAGCTCACGCCTCACGACTTTGAGTATCTCAAGCTCATCGGACGCGGTACCTTTGGCCGTGTCTTCCAGGTGCGCAAGAAGGACACCAAGCGTATCTACGCCATGAAGGTGCTCTCTAAGCGCGAGATTGCGCTCAAGAAGGAGGTGACACACACCATGGGCGAACGAAAGATCCTCGAAAAATCGCTCGACTGCCCCTTCCTCGTGGGCCTCAAGTTTTCGTTCCAGAGCGCCACCGAGCTCTACTTTGTCACCGACTACAAGTCCGGCGGCGAGCTCTTCTGGCACTTGCAGCGCGAAGGCCGCTTCACCGAGGAGCGCGCACGATTCTACATTGCCGAGCTCGTGCTGGCCCTCGAGCACCTGCATAAGTATAACATTGTCTATCGAGATCTCAAACCCGAAAACATCCTGCTCGACGCCACTGGGCATGTTGCGCTGTGCGATTTCGGTCTCAGCAAGCCCGACCTGGGCGCTGGTCAGCTCACCAACACGTTTTGCGGCACCACCGAGTACTTGGCGCCCGAGGTGCTGCTCGACGAGTCGGGATACTCGAAGCTTGTCGATTTCTGGTCGCTGGGCGTGTTGCTGTTCGAGATGTGCTGTGGATGGTCGCCGTTCTACGCTGAAGACACGCAGCAGATGTACCGCAACATTTGCTTTGGCAAGATCAAGTTCCCTCGTGGTGCGATTGGTGACGACGGAAAGCAGTTCGTCAAGGGCCTTTTGAACCGCAACCCGCGCCATCGTCTCGGTGCGGCACGCGATGCACAGGATCTCAAGGAGCATCCCTTTTTCAAAGATATCGACTTTGACGCGCTGGCCAAGAAGCAACTCACTCCGCCGTTCAAGCCGCTGGTCGAGTCGGACGAGAGCGTGGCCAACTTTGACCCCGAATTCACCGAGACGGATCTCAAGGACGTTGCTGTGATTCCTGGCTTTGAAGGCTCGTCGACGGACGCGGCGAAGGCGCTGCAGAACGGCGACATCCTCTCCGAGAAGGACGCCAACGGTAAAGGCGTGGCGATCGGCAAGGGCAGGGGCGGTGGCGAGGACGACGATGACCAGCTGCTCACAAGGAGCATCCAGGACAAGTTTAGAGGTTTCAGCTACAGCGGCACGTACGAGGGCAGTGTCGCAGGCAGCTTTGGCGGTAGGAGGGGGTCGGGTGGATTTGGCCTGGCCGGGGCCAGTTTGGGGATGAGCAGGATGGGCGTCAATGACGACGATGCGATGGACGCTGATGTGGCTGCGTTGGAGTCGTTGGATGCGGATGAGGTGATGCATTCGCGCTGAGGAGCCGAGCGGAGACTCTCGATTGTTTCTTTTTCATGGACATTTATTTTTCTTTCACATTTGATATACACCCGCACGCTCAGTAGAAGACAGATCTTCAAGACACACACACACACACACACACACACAGACGCCGTACCCTCATATGTTGTACACACGAATCACTCTCGGCATCGTTTCTTCCCGCGCTCTTATCCAATCTATCTCACGGTGTATCAGAACCAGATGACGTGAAAGCAAGACCTGCGAGAGTGCGAGATCATGCAGAGCCCTCCAACCAGCTCCCAAAAGCATCCTTCCTCCTCCTTTCGCCATCGACATTGCCGCCTTCCTCGGCATCCTCGTCGTCGCTCTGCACAGCCGCACTCCTCCTGAAGCGCGGTTTGCCCGGTATGACCCAGGCGTCGATGCGGCGTTGGGCGAAGAAGCGGCCCTTCATCATGCGCACGCACGCTTCGGCCTGATGCTCCGTCTGGAACTTTACTGTCATGATGCCCTCTGGCTCCTTGTCCCAGAGCACTACGTTGGTGACGCCGCCGATGGAGTCGTTGCATTCGTCGCGGACGTCTTGTTTGAGGTCGAGCAGCAGGGTGGGGTCGGAATCGAGCTCGTGTAGTGTGAACATCTTGCTGAGCACCACTGTGCGGCCTCCGGCTGCGGGAGTGGTAGCGGTGGTGGTGGAGGAGGGTTCGGCGTCGGAGGCGGCGGCAGGGGGAGGGGAGGCGGAGTCGTCGCGCCAGTCGGAGAGCTTTGTCTCGAGGCGTGCGACGCGCTTGGCGATGCGCTTGCGGTCCTGCTCGGTCAGGTTGCGTCGTACGGTCGCTGAGGCGTCTTTGGCATCGCTTGCTGCGGTCGTGCCGTTGTGATTCCCTTGGCCCTCTGCTTTGCTGTTGCCTGCACCGTCACTGGTGGTGGTGGGGAACGACGCACGCTGCACGCGCATCACGGGCCCACTCGCTGCCGACTGCCCGATGGCGGCGCGCATGCTCGTCTCGTCCAACATGCTTATCGCCAGCTCGACACTCTCCGGCTTGAAGTACACCACGAGCGCTTCGCCCTTGAACATGCCCGTGGCGTCGTCGTGGTACAGCTTGATGCGCGGCTGGCCGTGGTCGTCTTCGAGCAGCACGCCGTAGCGCGAGAACACACGGGCGATTTCGTCGACGCTTGCGTCCAGCGGCAGACCGGTGACGTAGAGCGATGTGATTGGTTTCGGCTTCTTCGACGGTGGCACTTTTGATGATGAGGAGGAGGAAGATGAGGCGACTGTGGGGGAGGCGGCGCGTTTCTTGCCGCGTCCAAGCACGGCCTGTGCCGGCTGGGATTCGTCAACGCCTGCGATCGAGTAGGCGGCCTGCTGCGCGCGGATCATTTCGTCGTCCAGCACTTTCACCCAGTGTCCCGCCGGTGGCCCGTTCAACGTCGTCTTGGACGACGAGGCAGGCGCATCATCTTCGGTCTCGCCCAGATCCACCGCGGGTCGAGCATGCTGCACAAACGGCTGCCACTCCCACTCGTCGCCGTCGTCGTCTTCGTAGCGCCAGTTACCCGAGAGGCGGTCGAGGTAGACGCGTGGATCGTCGGATCCAGACGCTGTTGGCGGTGCGGGATGCATTGCTGAGGTTTGGATGGTGGTGAGAAGATCCAAGAGCATGTCCAAATTCGCCTCCACCTAGTGTTCGCAAAGACGCGGGAATCGGAAGTCGAGCGGCAATTCAAAAACGTGGCCTTGAGTGACGCAGTGCAGTGAAAGGCAACTGTCGCTTACAACTCCCAACACCATCCATCTCCCTTGCTTGCCATTCTCGATCGACATGTCGTATACACCAACATCCTACTACGTCCATTCGGTCAAAGATCGGACCTCGGAATTCCACGGTCTCGTCGAGTCGATCGCTTCCAGATCCGCACAGCCAGCAAAGCAGAAGCTGTTGAATCCCAATGCAGCCGGTGCATCGCCCAAGGGAGAGTTTGCGCGTCGAGCACAAGCTATCGGCAAGGACATCGCTGCCACCACTGCCAAGTTGCAGCGTCTTGCACAATGTAAGCTTCTCCACCACCTCATCTCCAACTTCATTGACCGTGATGCACTGACCCCATCCTTGCTCCTTGATTGCTTATCGCAGTGGCACGCCGAAAGACGCTCTTCGACGACCGACCCGTCGAGATCTCCGAGCTGACCTACATCATCAAGCACGACATTGCAGCGATCAACAAGCAGCTCGCAGACCTGCAGGCGTTCAACAAGGCCAATAAGTCCGGCAAGGCTGCCGACCGCGCCGAAGAGCACCGCGGCAATGTGGTCACTTTGCTACAATCCAAACTGGCGGGAGCCACGACGTCGTTCCAAGACATTCTGGAGGTGAGGACGCAAAACATGAAGGCGTCCAAGGATCGCAGCGAGCAGTTTATGTTTTCCAACTCGGCGGCTGCGGGTATGGGGCCTGGTGAGAACTCGGGTAAGTTTGACGCTCGCCGGAGATATGGTCAAGGTGAAAGGGAGATGGAAAGGCTGATTGCGAACAAGCCGAGCTGACCCGGAACACAGTGCTTCGTTCTCGTGCCAAACCGACGTCTGCACACGATGCTACAGACTCGCCGCTCTACAACCCCACACGCACAGGATCCGCGATGGCGCACCGTGCAGCACCGTCACCGCTCAACCCGGCGCTGCACGGCGCATCAGACGGCTACGACCCCAAGGGCAAGTCCAAAGCCAACACTTCTGCCGCGGAAAGCGACTTTCTCGCGCTCGACATGGGCTCTTCCTCCAACGGCGCCTCAGCACCCGGCGGCGGAGACCAATACATGCAGATGCAACTCATGGAACACAACCAGAACAACTACATGCAGCAGCGCAGCACCGCCATCGAGTCCATCGAATCCACCATCTCCGAGCTCGGCCAGATCTTCAGTCAATTGGCGCATATGGTCGCCGAGCAGCGCGAGACGGTCCAGCGCATCGACGATAATGTCATGGAGGTGGTGGATAACGTGGGAGGGGCGCAGAGGGAGTTGCTGAAGTACTATGCGAGCGTCAGCAGCAACCGGTGGTTGATGTTGAAGATCTTCGGGGTGTTGATTGTGTTTTTCCTGCGTAAGTATGGTTCCGATAAGAGGAGCAGATAGCGTTGTGGGGCACAGACGCTGACCAAATTTTTGTGTCTTTCGAACAGTCTTCATCCTCGTCTCGTAGACACATCGTTCTCGCCGCATCGCAACATTGCAATCCGCACACACAGACATTCTTTCCCACACTCGTTCACCCATTCCGCCAACTACACCTAAACCTGAGCATTGCATCAAGCATCACAATTGCGCCACTCCGGCGGCATCCATTCCAGCCCGAGCGCCTCAAACACATCACGCTCATCCCGCGTCTCGACCAAACACTCCTCGGCCAAGTTGGTCAGCCCATCAAAGCTAAAGTTGAACCCTTTGCTTTTAGCCCACAGCCGGAGGTCGCGTTCGAAGGTCAGGCTGCCTGTCCACCCGAGCACCGTGGCGCCGTACACGCGCAGTGGGCAGAAGACCAGGTCGACGCGTCGATGTACCGGCGCCGCAGAGGAAGAGGAGGAGGGTGTGGGGAGGACGACGATGTTGGCGATGCCGATGTGCACTGCGCCCTCTTCCTGCTCTGTTTTGCTGGAGGAAGGTTCGGGGTCGAGGAAGGACGGCGCGGGCGTGCTGACGTTGACGATATGTGTGATGAGGCCTTTAGCTTTCATCTCGTCGAGCAAGCGCATGTGGAGTGCTCGACTGGGCCGCTCGCTATGCCCAATAATGATGTCCAGGTCAAAAGTGCGCTCTTTGCCTCTCCTATATCCGCCGCAGATCTCGTGTTTGACCTCGACGTTGTCGCGCAGCACGCTCCTCACGAGCGTCATGATGTCCGCCGTGATCGCTCTGCACTCCTCCCTCCCAATCGGCTTCCTTAGATCGCCCAGGATCCGCACCGACTCTTTCGCCGACAGATGCGTCGCCAGCGACTTCCCCCGGTGCAGCACGTCCGCAAACGACCTCGCACCCGCATTGTACGCCTCGCGCGCCCCAATCGGCCCGATCCCGTACAGCTCCGTAAACGCGTTCATCACGTACACCGCCCTGTCCCGCCGTATCACTTTCGCCTCCACAATCCTTTCACCCCGCTCCCTACTTGCGTAGAACTGCCGCACGAGGCTGAACACCTTCTTGCCCACGCCCTTGAGCTTCTCCACCTCGCCCAGGCGCAGCTCGAGCAGCGCGTCGTCGAATACTGAGGGAGGGTCGAGCACGCGGTCAGGGATGCGGAACGGGTACGCCTTGAGCGCCGAGATGGCGCGCATGTACGCCATTTCCGAATAGGTGTCGCCCGTGAGCCGGCGCTCGTTGCGGATGGTTTCGAGTTCGGCGATGAGTGGTTGGTTAAGGGAGAGGAGGGGCGAGGGGCGGCGGCAGGCGTAGCGCGTGTTTTGCCAGCGCGGGCAATGTGGGGGTGGGTAGAGGGAGTCGTAGTACGACGATGGCGGGGGTTGGGTGGTAGCGGAGGGGGAGGAAGGGGAGGTGGTGGATAGCTTGCGTCGGAGGGCGGAAGGAGCGGCAGTGTGTGTGGTCGGGAGCAGAGGCGAGTCGCTCGGGCTTCGCTTCCTCTTCCTATCGTCTACCACCGCTGGTGCTGGCCCAACCTGCGTCTCTCCTTCAGCATCGTCTCTCACCTTCACCGCCGCGTACAAATCCGGATCGACGAGCGTCCCCTCCCGTTGCACCGCCTCCAGCCACTCCGGCGTGACCACAAACCGCCTCCAGTCCCTCCCCACACCCTCGCCCACCTCCCCCTTTCCCTCTTTCTCCCCCTCAACCCCCCTCCGACGAGGTACAACATTCACCTCGCCATCCCCAAACCACTTCAACACCCGCTTCGGCGCCCTCAACACCGTGACCACGACATTGGCCGCCTGTGGGCTACTCGTCACCTGTGCGCCCAGCTGCTGCGCCAGCGCCTCCCACTGCTCAGCTTGCTGAGACTCAATCTTGTCGCGCAGAACGTGCACGCGCGTGGACTGGGACAGGACCCGCTGGATGGTTTTCTCGGAGCGCGAGAGCGAGCCGATCGCGTCTTGGTACCGGATTGGCGGCGGGCGTGCAGGAGGGGTGAAGGTCGGGTTGGACATGATGAAAGGGCATTGTGAGGGGAGAGCAGATGCTATGAGGTCGGAGTGTATTCCATTGTGCAAGTGAGGTTGATAGCAAGACGAAGCATAGATGGTGATGGTAGCGATCAGGATCGTACAAACCTCACCGCTCACGGCTATGCACGCTGCTGCTCACTCGGCGTCGACGTCGATTTTTTGTTTTTTTTTTGTTTGCCATGACCCAAACACTTCATACAAACAACAACTCTACTTCATAAGTAACCCCACATCACATTCACTTGCTCACAATCAGACACTCGAACCTGCATCTTTGCGAGACAAAGTCCATATTCCACCGCTCCAAAAGACAGGGTATACATACAAGCACAATCCACATCACAGCTGTCCAACCACCACCACCCCCACAACCACCGCCAACACCCCCACCCAACACCCCCGCACACCCCCCGCCGCCCCACCCCTCATCTTCTGATTAACCCACTGCGTAACACTGTCATCGTCATCACCCACAGCAGTAGGCACCTCAGTCCCATCCAAGTTAATATAAAACAGCCTCTCCAACCCGGGCTTGCTGCTAAACATGCCCAGCCCATCATGCGCCACCCCGGGCACATAGTCCACCGAGTGCGCAGCCGGGAACCCGCCATCCAACCCACTCAGATGCTTGACAAAGTTCCGACCCCTTCCCAAATGCGTCGTGCCCTGCGCGAGCGCCTCGCACCCCGTATCGCCCTTCCCATGATCCTCCAGCCCAAACAGATACGACACAATCCGCCTCTTATACCGCAGCACAACGCTTTCGACCTCGTTACTCGTATCGAGCGAATCAGCTATGAAATCCGACAAGTACGACTGCGAGTAGGCATTCAAACCGAACTTCCAGTTGTTGAACGTATCGCTGCAATTGTCGTACGACCTCGGCCGCCAGTCTGACAAGTACGCATACGACCCCGGGTTAGCCACAACAAAGTGCACCGGCACAGTCGCCGACGGCACCGCGCCCACCAGCGCATACCGTTGCACCATCTGCGCGCCCAAACTGTGCCCTGCGACGATGATCGTGTTCATGTTCGGAAACATGGTCTTGTTCGAGAACCACGCAACGGCGGCATCGAGCGCCTCGTACGCGCTCACCCCAGGCGGCCGAAACGGCTTGCCATCGGCGTCATACACGTTGTCCGGATACACCGAGTCCGCACCCTGCGCCCAGCTGCTCGAGTCCCACACCAGCGCATTCGACGTCGGGCTCTTCTGGTCGTCCACAGGATAGCAACCGGGATCCTCGAGGTTCATAAACACAGGCGCCATGACGACCACCTCGTCAAAGCGCAGCCGCGACCGGTGGCTGGTGCGCTCTGTCCGCGAAGTAGCGTTGAGCAGCGACTCGCGCGTAAGGTCGAAATACGCCCACGCATCGCGGCCCAGCCCATGCAGCATAATGACGGCTCGCTGCACCTTGGTCGCGTTGTAGCCCGTCGAGATGTAGTTGTACAGCAGGTACGGCTGGTTGGCCAGGCTCTCGAGTTGCGGAGCGGTGAGCTTGGTGCCAGAACTGGACGTTGATGGCTGGGTCAACTTGACTGGAAAATCGGTGACGAGCGTGCGATTGTTGTCGGAAGCTGGCAGCCAGTCCCATGCTCGAGCGAGGGAGGTGAAGCTCAACGCTGTCGCCAGCAGAAGAGGTAGTGTCGTTGTCCACCGCATGCTGATGTTGTGGTGGAAAGTGAGCGAACGACGGCTGATCCGATCAGCAGAGGCTCGCCTGCTTTTTGTACGGTCTATCGAAGCAGACTAGCCAATCGAGGATGGCTATCCGAGCAAGCACCGCAGTCGGAAGCAACGCCGACGATCGAGAGACAGTCAGCAAAGCCAAAAATGGGCTGCGACGAGCTTCGCAAGATCCGACTAGGTCGAGAGTGAAAAAGAGCGTGGTTTCCTCTGCGCGAGGTGTCGATGGGATGCTGTCATCGAGATCGTGGCTGGGCAAGGCGAGGCAATGGTAGGATGTAGCCGTAACGAGCTGACGGCCTCTGAAGCCCTTTGTACAGAACCGGCTTCCTCAGCAATGGTGGTGGTGGTGGTGGTTGTTGTTTGGGACGATGCCGCAAACCCAACCCCAAAGTGCATCCGGCGGAACATAGCAGACACCAGGACAGGCAAGTGAGCAACCCCACGCTGGTTCCTCCCCATCAACACGCTGCAATCGAACGAATGCAAGAAGCTGGAGGCAGCGCATAGCTGCACATCAACTGCACAGCGGGTCGGCAGGTGCATCGGAACAGCCGAGCCTTGTTTCCTAGAAGCTGTCGAGCAGAGTTTTTGCATCAAACCTGCCAAGCCGCACTGTGCGTTTCGAAGCTTGGCTGACATGCAGCACGTCCAAGCTCACCGAATTCCAAGACTTTAGCAAGGCTTGGGATCAGCGGAACTCCTCTGACGTGTGAGACACACCGAGCAGAAGACCCTTTCGGCTAGCTCAACCGACCGACCGACTGGCCCAAAAGTTCTTCGAAGATGCTCAAGGTACGACAAAAAAAAAAGCACATGGTCACTGTCCCCCAGCCGAGTCGCCAGTGTCATGACAAGTGTGACTCTTGGCGTTCTGCGAAAGAAAAGTTTCGAGCACACATGCAACATGAAGAAAATTCGCCGAGCGTCTTGGCCGCCACCACGCGGCTGCTGTTTGCTGGACGATCAACATGAAGAATCAGTGCTCGACTGCCCGCATTCCAGCGACTCACCGCTCGGAGCGCTCATTCGCTTGTGCCTTGCGTCGATCCCTTTGAGTTGAACCCTTGCAGCTCCAAGAGGCGTTTGTGCAGTGTCAGGAACGCATGCTCGTTCGGTGTACATTAGGGGCAAATAGGGTAAACTTGGCGCTCAATCAGGTCGACAGCGGAGTTCAGTCGTGAAGCTGCTTGCAAGCTGTCAATGGGACTGCGAGCGGTACCGCCAAGCGCCGATCCCACTTTTGAGGATCGCCGAGGAGATGCGTCGGACGGGGGAAAAAAAAAAAAAATAAAAAATAAAAAAATGCTAAGATGTTACGTCGTAGTTGAAGACATTGGTGGAAAAATTCGCTGACTGGCAAGGTCGTCATACGCCGCACAGACGCGAGATGCGGCACAAGGGCCCTTTTCTTTCTCCACATCCTGTGAGCTCAGCGTTTGACAAGTGATGAAAATCCTCTTTGCGAATCACGAACACCGCGCTGAGCTGCACCTTTCAACGCGAATCACCGGAAGTCGGTGTCTCGCTGCTCGTTAGATTCCTTCTGAAACCCACTTGCTTGCTGTCCTTTCCCCTCTTCGTTCTCACCACCGCTCGTTGAGCACCGCGTCGCGTCAAGCAAAAGCTCAACCTTCGAACTCCCAACCACACTCTCTCTGTGTGACTGCCAAATCGCGAACATGAGGGTCGCCATCCGGCGGCTCCCTTGGCAGTCGATCGACGCTCGTCGTCCCTCGGTCGGTCTCGTTTCTTCCACAAGTCTTGCATCTCGAATCCAGCCACGAGGCTTTACGAGCGCTTCGATAGCGGCAATCTCGAATAGGACTAGCGCTCTTCTGCGTTCAAGCAATCTCGACGCCGCTCTCAACCCATCCTCAAAATATGGCTCGAGCCAGCGATTCTACCAGCACATGGCTGCAGGTCAAGACGGCAACGATGCAGCCAAAGCACAGGCAGCACCACGCAGCGCTTCCGACAAAGTCGTCGCAGCTGCCGAAGCAGGGTCCGCATCACCACCATCTACCACATCCAAATCTCCAGCCAAGACCAGCAAACAACCGGACGGAGACGACCCGCTCAACCTCGACGCCCGCGAAAAGACTGCCAAGGAACAACGTCTCGTCGACTGGGCCATCATCAAAAAGCTCATTCAGTACGTTTGGCCCAAGGGCGACTTTGGCACCAAGCAGCGCGTCGTCTTGGCCCTGGCGCTGCTCATCGGCGGAAAGCTGCTCAATGTGCAGGTGCCGTTCTTCTTTAAAGCGATTGTTGACCGGTTGAACGATGTTGTCAATGCGCCGCTGGACATGACGAATCCGAACACGGTGTGGGTGGTTGCGGGGAGTGCGATTCTGGGGTACGGTCTTGCGAGGGTCGGCGCAGCGGCGTTCTCGGAGCTCAGGAATGCCGTGTTTGCCAACGTAGCGCAGCGCTCTATCCGGCGTGTGGCGCAGTCAGTGTTCACGCATCTGCTCGCACTTGATCTTGGCTGGCATCTCACGCGCCAAACCGGCGGCCTCACCAGAGCCATCGACAGAGGCACAAAGGGTATCTCCTTCCTGCTCACCAGCATCGTCTTCCACATCGTCCCCACCGCACTCGAGATCTCGATGGTCTGCGGCATTCTCTCGTACAAATGCGGGCCCAGCTTCGCCGCAGTCACCGCGATCACCATGGCCGCCTACGCGTGGTTCACCATCCGCACCACCAGCTGGCGCACGCGCTTCCGCAAAGAGGCAAACGCCGCCGACAACCGCGCCGCCACCACGTCCGTCGACAGCCTGCTCAACTACGAAGCCGTCAAGTATTTTAACAATGAAAAACACGAGATTGCAAAGTACGATGACGCGCTGGCGGACTACGAGAAGAGCTCGATCAAGGTGGCCACGTCGCTGGCGGCGTTGAACTCGGGCCAGAATGCGATCTTCAGTACGAGCTTGACGGTCATGATGCTGTTGGCGGCGCAGGGGGTGACGAACGGGACGATGACGGTGGGCGATCTGGTGATGGTGAACCAGCTGGTGTTTCAGCTGAGCCTGCCGTTGAATTTTCTGGGTACGGTGTACAGGGAGTTGCGGCAGAGCTTGGTGGATATGGAGACCATGTTCAACCTCGAGAACGTCAACGTGGCGGTGAAGGAGGACAAGGACGCGCCGCCGCTCAAGGTGACTGGTGGGGAGATCAGGTTCGAAAACGTCACGTTCGGGTACCACCCTGACCGGCCTATTTTCAAGAACATCTCGTTCACCGTGCCGGCGGGGTACAAGACTGCGTTCGTCGGACCCTCCGGTTGTGGCAAGAGCACGATCTTCCGTCTCCTCTTCCGCTTCTACGAGCCGCAGTCGGGCAAGATCTACATCGACGGCCAGGACATCACCACCGTCTCTCTCGAATCGCTCCGCAGGCACATCGGTATCGTCCCACAAGACACGCCGCTGTTCAACGCCGACATCAGGCACAACATCCGCTACGGCCGCCTCGACGCGAGCGATGCCGACGTCGAGCGCGCCGCACGCGCTGCTAAAGTGGACCAGATCGTGCGCAACCTGCCCGAGGGGTACAGCACCAAAGTCGGCGAGCGCGGGCTCATGATCTCCGGTGGCGAAAAGCAGCGCCTGGCTGTGGCGCGACTGCTGTTGAAGAACCCGAGCATCCTGTTTTTCGACGAGGCGACGTCCGCGCTCGACTCGTACACCGAGACCGAGCTGATGCGCAACATCCACGCCACGCTGCTCGACGACAGGAAGACGGCGATCTTCGTGGCGCACCGCCTGCGCACGATTTCGGATTCGGACTTCATTATCGTGCTGCAGGGCGGCGGGGTGAGTGAGAAGGGCACGCACGACGAGCTCATGCAGCGGCAGGGGCTGTATTGGGACCTGTGGCAGGCGCAGTCGACCGTGGGTGTGGGACACGGTGCGGGGGCAAACGAGCACTTGCAGGATCTGGAGCGCCAGACGCAGCAGTCGAATTCAGCACCGTCACAGCAGCAGCAGTAGAATAGAAGTGGCAAAGCAGTCAATGTCGTTGCAATGCGTTTGAGTGGAATGTGTAAAGTGCACAGAGAATTGAGGTTTTTCAGCGAATCGAGGCATCGTGTCGATCGAGCAGCGCAGAGATGGGCTCGACCACCGCGGACCACTGCGGCGCCGGTTGCGAAGACGAGAGACGCCAGTTGATGCGCAGCGACTCGGACGTGTTTTTGGTGACGAGATCTTGCGAGATCTCGCGGATGAGCACGGGCGACGGGCTCGCGCTGGGTTCCTCCGGTGTGACGGGCTCGGTGATCGGGGCTGTTTCGGAGGCCTCGGCGGTGGTGATGGGCGTCGTTGGGACGGCTTCCGCGTCTGATGCTTGCTCGGCCGTGTTGAGTGGAGTCGCAGAGGCGGCTTCGGCGTCCAAGTCGGGAGTCGAAGCTGGAGGGTCAGCAGCAGGAGTTGATGGAGAACGAACAGCAGCATTGCGCTGGACGTACGTCTGCACCGTCGACCGCGTCGCGCTCTCCAGTGCCACCTTGCCCACCGACTCGATCTCCAACACGGACGGCGGCAGAGCACCTGCATGCGTCGCCAGGCTCGTCGCTCTCTTCGCCGGCGTTGGTGAGCGTTCTACAACCTCCGTCTCGCCGTCTTCCGCCGCTGCTTCTTCGCCTTCCTCTGCGGCTTCGGCCTCGACAGCCTGCGTCATCGCCTTGGCAGCAACAGCGGGTGCCGAGCTGAGGTACGACGCCAGTTCCCTCTCGAGCGCAGCCAGCGCTGCAGCTTCGACCGGGACGACAGTCTTCGCACTGAGCCGCAGATCCGCGCCCTTTTCGGGAACCATCATGTCACCCTGCGCCTCCGACACCCATCTCGCCTGCTGGATTGTCCATCCTCCTTTGGCGCCCTCAGCCACATCAGCCTCGCTCCGGTGCCGCGTCACCACGATCTCGAGCTTGCTCCCCTGTCCCAAGTATCCCGTCTCTGCAGGCTGGTAGACGAGCACCACCTGCTCCAAAGCCGCCTCGGTCGTTCCCTGGCCGACGAGGGTGTATCCCTGTCGTTCGAGCCAGATATCGAGCGAGATGTTCTTTTGCGATCGGAACAGGGTAGCGGGGACGAAGCGCGAGGCTTCACGACCAAACTGCGCGCGGAACTTTCGAGCCCAGTCGAGGGCGTTTTCGACAGGCCACATGCCAGGCAGAGGAGCCGCGAGCGGATCCTGCAAACGCTCGAGCATCTCTTCTTCGCTCAGCCCTTCGTCGGCGAGAGTGAGGCCGCCCGAGCTGAACAGGACGTGGCCGAGCTCGGCGCTGCACTCCACCTCTCCCGCCTGCTCTGCCGTCGAAACACCAGTCGAAGCCGCAGCGACGGCCGAGTCGAGCAGAGCGCGGAACGGCTCCGCAAACTCCACCTCGCCCTGATGCGTCCACGCCTGCAGCTTCATCGTCGGCAACTTGGCCGTCGAGAGGTACGAAAACGCATTCAGATCCGGCACGTGCGACACGCGGAACTCGACGTCCGAGTGTGCGCCGTACAGCAGATCATCGGCCTGCTTGATCCACGGTGTCGGCTCGTTGGGCACAAACGGCAGCATCGAGCACCGGCGCGTCGTGGCGTCGACAGTGTCGCGGTAGGCTGCTGTGCCAAGGCGGTGCATGGCACGGGCGCTTTCGGCGTGGTACTGGCGCAGGAGGAGGAGGGCCTTTTGCGCATCGCGTTCGTCGAGGTATGCGAGCGAGAGGGTGACCTTGCCGTGCTGGATCGGGCTGGCTTCCATGAAGCAGCGCGAGAGCTGCGAGATGAGACGCACTAGCTCGGCGGGCAGCACTTCGGTGACGCCGGCGGTGTCGGAGGACTCGGTATCGCGGGAATCGGCGGAGAGCACGACCTCCTCCTCCTTGGTCTGGATGGATTGCTTGAACTGCTGCACCCACTGGGTCATGCGTGCGATGCCCTGATCTTTACCTCTGATCCAGAACCCGAGCTTGTCACTGGACCCGCCATGCTGCCCCTTCTCCCTCGCCGGCGCCTGCGCCAAGATCGCCACCTGCGCCTTCCCCGCCTCCTGCCTCACCCTCCCCGACCCCCTCGCCAGCAGCAGATACAGCTCAGCAGGCCGGAACCCAGCATGAACCGTCCTCTTCTCCAGCTCCTCCCGCTTCTCCCGATCCGCCCTCTCTCTCGCATCAGCCATGCCAAACCGATGCACCATGATCCGACGAACAATGTCGTCCTTCCTTACCGTGCGTGAGTAGCTGCCCGGAAGCCGCGCTGCTTTGGCGAGCGTTGCAAGTTGGTCCCGGGTGAAGGAGGAGGTGAGGCGCGCGCGGGTGCGCTCCCACAGCTTGTCTTCGGCGCTGTTACTGCTGCTGGGAGCTTTGGCGAACGGGTTGACGTCGCTACGTCTGGAGCGCTGATGGGTGGATTGGCGCCTGGCTCGCGGCTTGAGCGAATCGAGGTGCTCGAGCGTGGGTTCGGCGTTGGCGTCTTCGCCGGCGAGGAGTCCGATGTTGTTGTTCTTTTTCGAGGGGGTGGTCTGCGATTCCGCGTCTTGCGGCAATGTAGCCTCATTGCTAGGGTATGCAGAGGTGCTGAAGTTGCGTGGTGCTAGATATGCGACGTGTTGAGCAGCTGCGTGCGATTGGCAACGGCACACCGAGGCTCCTGGCAAGCGAGAGGGACCGACGCCGTTGCCCAGTACCGAAGCGACTAGCTGGTGTGCACGTTTGACGCATATCCGTGTCGCCATCGCCGTGACCCTTTGACCTCGACAACTCCCAGATACGAGTTGCAGAAGAGATGTGTGTTGTGCGGATGATGAGGTCCTCGACAGCAAGCTGAAGCACTTCTTCCAAAATGCGGCAGAAGAAGAAAACAAAAAAAAAAAAAAAAAAAAATTCCACTTCCAGAGCCGTCTTCCGAGCCAAACCTCGTTTTTTGAGTGAAAATTGTTACGCCGTTGAAACTTTCATTTCTGCGATTTTTTTGTTAGCTCGGGAGATCTCGAAACGAGATTTCCGAGTTTTCACGAGGTTGAGTCAGAGAGAGGAGGAAAAAAAAAAAGAGAAAGGGCAGGACAAGGCGGGTCGGTCCGGCTGTGCGACTGCTTGTGCTTGTACTCTGCGTGCTCTGCGTGTGTGGGCTGCGTGGCTCCCCCCGCGCAAAAGCCAATTCTGGACAACTGAGATTCTCAGTGAATGCGCTAAGCGGCCGCCGCTCGCATCCGTTGCCGTTTCAGGTGGTGATTCTTCTCAGCGGCGATCTTTCTTCGGGCAAGGTGCCACCACCAAACGCAGTCGCACGCTAAATCACCTTTTCATCGACGCAAGCTTGGCTGTTCTCAAACCACCATCTTCCTCTCTTCCTCTCACCTCAGTCGCAACAAAGATGCTCGCCCCCGCTACCATCCGAACGGCTGTTCGTGCCTCGCAAGCTCCGCGCCTCGGCGCTCTGTCGCTGCCTGCCGCACGTCAGTTCCAAAGCACTTGGGCCAACGTCAAGTCTGGTCCTCCCGACGCCATTCTCGGTGTCACTGAAGCCTTCAAGCGCGACCAGGATCCACGCAAGATCAACCTGGGCGTTGGCGCCTACCGTGACGAGAACGGCAAGCCCTACGTGCTCCCCTCGGTGCGCAAGGCCGAGGAGCTGGTCATCGCCGCCAAGGGCGACAAGGAGTACCTTCCCATCACCGGTCTTGCCGATTTCACCAAGAACGCCGCCGTGCTCGCTTACGGCAAGGACAGCGCCCCCATCAAGGAGGACCGCATCGCCATCACGCAGTCCATCTCGGGTACTGGCGCGCTTCGCATCGGCGGTGCCTTCCTGCAGCGCCACTACCCGGGTGCCAAGACCATCTACCTGCCCACTCCGTCGTGGGGCAACCACACGCCCATCTTCCGCGACAGCGGCCTCGAGGTCAAGCAGTACCGCTACTACGACAAGAACACGGTCGGTCTCGACTTTAAGGGCATGGTCGAGGACATCAAGGCGGCGCCTGCCGGTTCGATCGTGTTGCTGCACGCCTGCGCGCACAACCCTACGGGTGTCGACCCTACGGTGGAGCAGTGGAAGGAGCTGAGCAACGTGGTCAAGGAGAAGGGTCACTTCCCCTTCTTCGACATGGCCTACCAGGGCTTTGCCAGCGGTGACACGGACAAGGACGCGTTTGCCGTGCGCCACTTTGTCGCCGAGGGCCACCAGATTGCGCTCTCGCAGTCTTTTGCCAAGAACATGGGTCTCTACGGTGAGCGAGTGGGCGCCTTCTCCGTCGTCACCGCCGACCCTGAGGAGCGTGCGCGCGTCGACAGCCAGATCAAGATCATCGTCCGACCGCTGTACTCGAACCCTCCCATGCACGGCGCCAAGATCGCCGGCACCATCCTGGCGGACCAGCAGCTGTACCAGCAGTGGCTGGGCGAGGTCAAGGGCATGGCTGACCGCATCAACGGCATGCGCTCGACGCTCAAGGACCTGCTGGTGCAGGACCTCAACTCGAAGCTCAACTGGGACCACATCACCAACCAGATCGGCATGTTTGCTTTCCTCGGCATCTCGCCCGAGCAGGTGGCCAAGCTGGTCAACGAGCACCACGTCTACCTCACCGGTGACGGGCGTATCTCGGTAGCGGGCATCACCAACCAGAACGTCAAGCACCTCGCCGAGTCGCTGCACAAGGTGACGAGCTGAAAGGCAAGAGTAGTGGACGTGCTCGTGCGCGAACAAAAAGTAACAAAGTCTAGAAATGTCATAAGCTGTCGAAGATCTGTTTGTGTCTTGGTCTGTGTGGTCGGCTGGGAAAGATGGAGGCTGCTGCAAGGGATGGTGCAAGTCAGAGAAGAGCCGCAAGTAGACCCCTTCAAGGCCATGGAAGACAGACGGGGGGTCTTTCCGTCAGAATCAGTGTCGGAGACAGAGATGCCTCTCGAGTCGTGAGCTGAGTGTGTGCTGTGTGATGGACGTTGACAGGCATGAGATGGCGTTGTGACATGAGAAGAGAGCCCCTCGGAGACTTCCGAAGGCCCTGCCGCTCAGCTCTCGCTCAGCTCTCGCTCAGACCCGCATTTCTCCACATTCTCGTCTCCGCAGATGAAGGGAGATGATCTTCAAGCTGCGACGGCTAGCATCATTGGCTCTGAGCAAAGGCACAGGGGCACGACGATCAACAACAAGGTACATCCGAACCTAACACCACCATTACGGAGGGGACGGTCCTGCAACGGGTTCGGAAATGTTGGGAACTGGCTTTGACGGGCCAGTGAGTCTTGCGCCGAGACCGCAATTTGACCGACGTGGTCTCCAGGATTAAAATGCTCTTTTCGCCTTATCGATAGAAAATTCGGCCCTTCCGCGGCGAAATTCTTCAAACACTCTCTTTGCAGTCACACCCACACCACTCGTTACAAATCACCTTTCCTTTGCAGAGTCTACGTGCGATCTCGAGTGCTGGTCGCTTTTGATCGGATGCGCTCTTCCGACTCTTACCGCACGTCCGAGTCGATGTCTACGTTGTGGCCTCGCGTGGCTCTGCTGAGGCTGGCTTTCTGTCTGAGCCCAATTGACCAACCACCGGATCAAAATAAAGAAAAATAAAAATAACCAAGAGAAAATCCAACGGGCCTCCCCAACGCAACACTTGGAGGGAAAAAAAAAAAAAAAAACAAAAAAGGGCCCTGCAGTTTTCTTCTTTTCGCAAAGCTGGCTGGCTGGCTGGCTGGCTGGCTGGCTGGCTGGCTGGCTTGACCGCTTCTTCTCCCGCGCTGTGTGCCTTTTTGATCTTCTTCGCGTGTGTGTGTGTGTGCGTGCGTGTTCTCTCGTCGTCAGCAACAGCTTCTTCTGCTTCTCTCCATTCTCCACCATCCACTTCCTGTCGACGGCGTCAGTCAGCCTACACCAGCTTTGAAACATGCAGGCCCTCCGTGCTCTTCAGCGATCTGGCCTTCACAAGGCGGTCTCCGCCGCCTCGACCTCGTCGTCGACGACGCTCTCGCAACGTTCCTTCCACTCGTCGCGACGTGCGCTCGAGTTCTCCAAGTTCAACATGCCCGCCATGTCGCCCACCATGACCGAGGGTGGTATCGCCGCTTGGAAGAAGAAGCCCGGTGAGGCTTTCTCCGCCGGTGACGTTTTGCTCGAGATCGAGACCGACAAGGCCACCATGGATGTCGAGGCCCAGGACGACGGCGTCCTCGCCAAGATCCTCGTCGGCGACGGTTCCAAGGCTGTTCAGGTCAACTCACTCATCGCCATCATGGCCGAGGAGGGCGACGATCTCTCGGGTGCCGATGCCTTTGCCGACAAGGCTGCTTCCGAGGGTGGTGACGCCAAGCCCGCTGCCGCTGAGGAGCCCAAGGAGGAGTCCAAGCCTGCTGAAGAGCCCAAGAAGCAGGAGTCCGCCCCCGCCGAGTCGTCGTCGTCGTCCAGCAGCTCCTCTGGCTCTTCGTTCGGATCGCAGAGCTCCGGTGACCGCATCTTTGCTACCCCCGTCGCCCGCAGGTTGGCACAGGACAAGGGTATCGCCCTCAACAAGATCAAGGGTACCGGTCCTGAGGGCCGCATCATCAAGGCCGACGTCGAAAACTACAAGCCCGAGGCTGCTGCTGCTGCCGCCGCCGAGTCTGCCGCTCCTGCTCCCTCCAAGGCCGCTTCGTCTGCTCCCGCCAAATCGGCGCCTGCGCCGCCCGCCTCGAGCGAGGGCGACTACACCGACATCCCCGTCTCCAACATGCGCCGCACCATCGCCGCGCGTCTCACCGAATCCAAATCTACCGTCCCCCACTACTACGTCAGCATCGACGTCGAGATGGACAAGGTGCTCAAGCTGCGCGAGGTGTTCAACAAGGCCGCCGCCGAGAAGGCCGGCAAGGACGTCGAGAAGGCCAAGGCGGCCAAGCTCAGCGTGGGCGACTTCATCACCAAGGCTGCGGGTGTTGCGCTCAAGGAGGTGCCCGAGGTCAACTCGGCCTGGTACGGTGACTTTATCCGCCAGCACAACAAGGCTGATATCTCGATCGCCGTGTCGACGCCCACGGGTCTCATCACTCCCATCGTCAAGGATGTCGGCGGTTCGGGTCTCGCCACCATCTCGGCTGCGACCAAGCAGCTGGCTGCCAAGGCGCGCGCCGGCAAGCTCGCCCCGCAGGAGTACCAGGGCGGTTCGTTCACCATCTCCAACATGGGCATGTTCGGCATCACCCACTTTACCGCCATCATCAACCCGCCGCAGAGCTGCATCCTCGCCATTGGAGGAACCGAGGCGCGCCTCATTCCGGACGCCGAGAGCGAGCAGGGCTTCCGCAAGTCGATGGTCATGCAGGCTACCATCTCGGCCGACCACCGCACCGTGGACGGCGCCACTGCTGCCAAGTGGATGAAGGCGTTCAAGGATGCTCTTGAGAACCCGCTGAGCTTTATGCTTTGAAGGGCGGTTGGGAACGACCAAAAACAAAATCTTCGCATGTGCAGGGACGGTTGATGATGTTGCCTTGCGATAGAATAACGACACGCCATTCGAAGGGGACCGGCGGGCGGGCAAAGCACGCCTTTTGCCCGGTGTAGCCTCGATGATCACCACCTCTTTCTACTTTCCTGTACAAAACGCTTTTTTTTTTTTCTTTTTTTTTTCCCTTTTCGTGCTGTTCATGTCAAGCATTCTTTCACGATCCTTAGTTCAACGAGTGTGAGGGACATTGCCGAATGGTTGCCGTGTGCGGTGGAAGTGCAGGCTTGGGGGATGGTCAGTGCGATCGGGGCAGAGCCAAAGTCGATTGCGATTGCGATGCGATGGACCCGTTCTGTCCAGCATCGCAACTGGTCCGAGGCATCCTCCGGATCCGGATCTCGCTTGCGGCATCCAACCGCCACCATCCTCATCACGTGTTCAAGCTGCAAAGCGGCTCAGAACAGATCGGCTCGAAGGGTCTTCTACATCGCCGAGAGCACAAAGTCAAGTGACGCACAACGCGAGGTGTTCTTTCGTAAGACGACCAGAAACGCGTCACCAGCTCGCCTGCACTTTACGCTTTTTACCCGACGATGAATCAGACTCCATACGTCAAGCACCGCGAAGCACCGCGCATGCCCGCCCGCACCGCTTCCGAGGCGTTGCTGCACAAACAAACGAATGTCACGGATCGACGACGTGCGCTGTGTGTTTGTCGAAAGGAAGATCGTAGACGACAGCGGCGGGAAGTAGGGTCTTAGCGTGAATCAGAAACTTATCTAACCCTGTCTGGGAGCACAATGTGGATGGCCCCGCACCGTCTCGTCAATCCTAGAAGACGCTTAGGAGGCAAGGGTCCGATGTGTGAATGAATGCTGCTCAATAGCTGCTGCTGAGGAGATTCCTACAGGCAGCTGACTTCTTCGTGATGATCCTTGATCTTCCTGCTCGGCCATATAAGGGTACCCCTTGCTCGCTGGCTAGACATTGCAGCTCCCCCATCACCACACCAGACCATCTCTATCTACCCACTAGCACCTTGAACACCAGCAACAATGCCGTCCGCCGACAAGTACACCGACCCCAAGGTACGTGCTCCTGACGCCCGGCTCAGTGTCTCTGTCTCTCTTCAGCCGCTTGAACTAACCCATCTTCCCTCCTCTCTAGCTGCGGGATCAGGTGAAGAAAGAAGTCCAAGAGTCCGACAAAGGCGGTGCCCCGGGCCAGTGGTCTGCGCGTAAAGCCCAATTCATGGCGAGCGAGTACAAGAAGCGCGGCGGCGGCTACACGGACGACGGCAACAAGGACGCCTCCCAACAAAACCTCAGCAAGTGGGGCGACGAGGAGTGGCAGACCAAGGACGGCTGCGGCAACGCAAAGCAGGAAGACGGCAGTCGCAAGCGATACCTGCCCAAGAAGGCGTGGGAGAACATGAGCGAGGAGGAGAAGAAGGAGACGGACCAGCAGAAGCAGAAGCAGAGTAAGCAGGGGAAGCAGTTTGTGCAGAATACGGATAAGGCCAAGCAGGAGAGGAAGAAGGTTTCGGAGGGTGGGAAGGAGGAGGAAGAGGAGGTCAGCGGCGAGAAGGAGCAGGCCAAGTCGAAGGGCAATGGCAAGCAGCAGAACGGCACCAAGAACAAGTCGCAGGCCAACGGCAAGTCGCAGAAGCAAGCCAACAAGAAGAGCCAAAAAGACGAAGAGGAGGAGGAGGACGAGGATGAAGACGAGGCCGAGGACGATGGTGAGGAGGAGGAAGAAGCTCAGGCCGGTGACAAGCGCGGCAACGGCTCCAAGCAGAAGCAGCAGCAGCAGAAGCAGCAGCAGCAGCAGCAGCAGCAGCAGCAGCAGCAACAGCAGAAGAAGCAGAAGACCAAAAAGTGAGCGGCGCGCATCTCCTACATGTTGCCTCCTCTATGTTTCCTGCTGCGTCTAATCAGCTTCGGAGCATCTGTCCGACCGCTACTGTCCCTTGCCCATGATACCATACACGACGTACTTTTGTCTTTTCATTCTGCACACGAACGTCCCTCACCCATTGCTGTTTGATGCGCTGCCGTCGCGCTCTCCTCTTAGCAAGTCGGTGTGTCCTGAAAGCACTGCAGTGCAAAGTGATGTCGCCTGCCCATCTCAGCTTGTTCGGTTTGGGGATGAGATGTCGAAACACTCTGAGATCAATATGCAGACGTGCTGAATGAGGTCGATGGTCGAGTGAGGTTCAGTTTGGAAAGGTCCGGCGTGATGGTGAATGGATCGTAGCGTAGAGACCCATCTCGATCACAGAGTGTCGACGCGATGCGAGAGCGAGACAGCGAGACAGAGAGAGAGAGCTCGATGCAGCCTCGCTTTGTCTGAGCCCACGACAAGCCAAAAAAAGCAATTTTATTCAATTTTTCTTGAAAATTGGATTTCAAGGCACGAGACCAGTGTTTCTGTTCAAGCCAAGCAAACAAAAGCAGCGTGTGACTGTGTGACTGTGCAAGGGCGTCAAGAGCGAGTTGCCCGTCACAGGCTGCGGATGCCGCCAGAGACTGAAGCTGAAGCCGAAGCTGAATGGCATGGCATGGTCGCGAAATTGCATCGCTCAGCCAAAGGCGCGCCGTTTTGCCACAGACTCGATTCGACTCGCCTCGCCTCGCCTCGCCTCAACTCGCCTCGACTGTGCTCTGGAAGCGCATTTGAGGGTTTAGGTGGTTTTTTTTTTCTTTTTCTTTTTTTTTTTCTGCTTTCTCCCATCTCGCCCTTTGGCAGGCGTCCTCTCGGGTCTGCCATCCGCCTTTCTCCTTTCGTCTCCCTCTCTCTTTCTCTCCTCTCATCAGCTCCAGAGTCCTGCTTACCCGTCCCTACTCTCTTCCCCCCTACGACCATCTCTCCCTCACTCTCTTCAGGACGTTTCCAACTCGCATCGTTACTCCCCCCTTTCGTTGCTGGCGATTGTCACCACCCGTGTTACCACCACCACCACCATCATCAACCCACAGACACGCACGCACGTTGACTTCACATCCAACCATCGTGGTGCCGAATCAAGCTGCCGGTCAGACGCATCCTTTATCTATTACTACGCTTGGTCACGCTTGCCGTCCCTCTCTTGCCGAGCCGTCCAGTCTTTGACTCTGTCTCGCCTTAGGGTTTCGGTTTCTCCCCTCCTCACCAGCGCTCAGCCTTGTATTTGTGCCTGACCGTCTCCCTCTTACATCCATCCGCGGCAATCTCCTTCACTTCACCGTCCATCCAGCCATCACCCATCCGCAAGTTTCCACCCGTCTCCTCTAGACGCAATCTCGCCTAGCCGTGTTGCCTGTCAACGAGATCCGACTTCCTCTGCTTCCATCCACCAACTCAACCCTCTCGTTGGTGCAGAATTGCTTCAGGTCACATCACCAGAGTCATCCGCCAGCAACGCACCTGTTCGATAGCGGCAAGGCGGCAGTAGCAGTCACCACTTGCCACGCAACATCGACGTAGACGCAGAGTCCCCTCAAACGACGCTAGCAGAGAGTGTGTATGCTATCTTAGCTTCTCGCGAGTCTTCCTTAGTTTCCGTTCGTGGCCGGCCTCGTCGCATCTGCACGACATTTCCACGGCCTCCGTCGTCAAACGGACAACCTCCTAAGTCATCGACGATCAGCAGTCATCCGTAGCTGGTTGGTCGTCAAGCACACACGTCTTCGGCACTCGAGCAACCTTCACGTCGACGAGAAGGCTTCAGTTCGATTGACCAGAACAGCTTTCTTGCGGCCAATGCCGATTGGTCTCTTTCCAGCGTCTCAATAGCCATTCTGAAGTGGCCTGCCTGCCTTTCATCCAACATGGCGCCCCTTTGCACCTCGGCAGAGGTCAACCTGTTGGTATATCACTACCTCAAGGAGTCGGGCTTTCACCATGCCTCCTTCTCATTGCGGCACGAGTCGCGTCTAGATGACGAGCCGCTCTCCAA
The DNA here is from genome assembly GCA_023212695.1 of Sporisorium sorghi. Lineage (NCBI taxonomy): Eukaryota > Fungi > Basidiomycota > Ustilaginomycetes > Ustilaginales > Ustilaginaceae > Sporisorium > Sporisorium sorghi. The sequence continues at coordinate 16,007 of JALCCG010000098.1, read as the reverse complement.
GGAAGCCATCATCGAGCCCGGTCAACTCGTCCGCTTCCTGCAAAAGGGTCTCATCTACGCATCCGTCGAAGCACACATCCAAGACGATGGCACAGAAAAGCCCTGCTCTTCCACCATCCGCTTGGTTGGCCCACCACACGTCTGCGACGGCAAGCCTCGACCTACGCCACCACCAACGAGTCCAACAAGATTGTCACCAGACCCAGATCCGTTCGCGGCTCAGCAATCTCGACCAGAGCACAAGGAGGCAGCCACGCAAACACCGCCAGCTCCCGCCGCCACCGTTACTCCAAAGCCCGTGAACGGCATCCACAGCACAAAACCAGCAGTCCCGCCATCTTCACTACGAGCAGACGTAGCAGATCGATCCTCCAAAGTGGCATCCTCCTCCAAGAAGAAGCTTGACGACACAGTCGAGAACGACGACGCTTCTTCAGCTTCTTCCAAACCCAAGGATGCCAAGCGCAAGGCTTCCGCCTCCGTCGCCTCGGATGCAGACCGCGAGGACAAGCGTGTTCGCAGGAATGACCCAAGCGCAAAGGCAGACGAGGCGGTCGCATCGGAAGCGCACGCTGATGGCGACGAGCAATCATCGTCTCGCAAGGATCGTCGCAATGGCGAAGCTGATTCGCGCTCAGCGTCTCCAAGCCCCGACAAGAAGCAGTCGAGCAAAGAGAAGGAGGCCAGCGGCAACGAGAAGAAGAAGGGCGGAAAGTCGACAGCAGGCGAGAACGGCGAGGCTAGCAAGAAGCGCCGAGACAAGGGCAAAGATCCAAAGGCACCTGTGCCGCAACCAAAAGGCAACAACTTTATTGAAGATGGCCAGATCACCACCTTGGCCGGTCACACGGGCGAAGTCTTCATCTCGGCCTGGAATCCTTCCGTGCCCAACATGCTCGCGTCCGGAGGCGGCGATGCGACCGTGCGCATCTGGGAGGTGCCGGACAAGGCAGGCGAATCGCCCGAAGCACCGACCATCTGCAAGCACCTGCCAGCAACGCAGAGCAAGGACATCTCGACGCTCGACTGGAACCCGGACGGGACGCTGCTCGCCTCTGGCTCGTACGATGGCATCGTCCGTCTCTGGACCCCACAGGGCGACCTGCATCTCGTCATGTCGATGCACCAAGGGCCGGTCATCAGCGTGCGCTGGAACCGCAAAGGCAACATGCTGCTCACTGGCAGTGCAGACGGCACCATCATCGTCTGGGATCTCAACAGCGGCAAGCCTCGACACACGTTCCCGCTCCACAGCGACAGTGTTCTAGATGTGGAATGGCTGTCGACGGCGGACGGATCGCTCAAGCCCAAGTCGTCGTCGGACGCACCACCGCCCATGCCGCACGGTCTCAGCCCTTCGGTCGCCGACACCTACTTTGCGTCGTGCTCGGCGGACAACAGCATCACCTTGTGCAAGCTCGGCGAGCCCAAACCCGTCAAGTCGTTCAAGGGCCACACGGACGAGGTCAATGCGATCCGCTTCGATCCCTCTCAGACGCTGCTGGCATCGGTGTCAGACGACACCACGGCCAAGATTTGGGCTCTGGACATTGGCTCGAGTGGATTCGGCGGAGCATCACCAGGTGGCGCTGGATCGGCGGGCGACCACTTGCGCAAACGAGCTTCACAACGACGTGGCGGAAGCGCACATTTGGAAGGAATGGATGTGGACGAGGAAACCACGCCGCGTGCGACAGAGGACAGCGCCGGCGATCGCGAACGAGAAAAGGATCGCGCCACCCCTGGCTCTGTTGGTGGCGGCGCAGCATCGTCGAACGCCATCAGCACGAAGGAACGCGGCTCGCCAGCACCGGCAAGCAATGGGCAGTCAGGCGCGGCGTCCAACTCGGGCGCTTCATCGAACCTGCTCACCACCACAGCCAAGGGTCCGAACAAGGGATTGAGGCTCACGCTTGCCGGTCACACGAAGGAGCTCTACGCTCTCGCATGGTGTCCCACTGGCCCTGGCTCGGCGAACCCGGACCAACCCAGGATGCTGGCCACGAGCTCGTTTGACTGGACGGCACGGCTGTGGAATGCTGACAACGGCGACTGTCTGCGGGTGATCGATGCGCACGAGGACAATGTCTACACGCTGCGATTCAGCCCTTGTGCTCGCTACCTCGCCACGGGCGGCATCGACAAGAAGGTGGTCATCTCGCGTGTCGACAACGGCGCGCTCGTGCAACAGTACCTCGGTGGGGGCGCGATCTTTGACATCGCATGGAAGGACATCCACGACACGGTCGAGACCAAGCAAGAGGAAGGAGAGAAGAGCGAAGGCGGCGAGCTCAGATTGGCCAAGCGCCACCAGCTCGCCATCTCGCAGGCCGACCGAAAGCTGAGCGTGCTCAACATTGGCGATCTGGATGGCGTCGAGTCGACTGCGACGTTCAAGGCGCCGCCGCCCGCCGAGGTCAAGACCGAGGCGAGCACGGGCAGCGACAAGCCTCCCAAGAAGCAGGCACGTGGTGGAGTATGAGCATAGACGTTTCTTAGGATCTCTCTCGCTTTTAATTATGAGCGCCTCAACGCGCGCACACATGCCAGTCGAATCGTTCTTTATATCGTTGCTGCTTCTGTTCGAGCTTCTGTTGGCAGTGTATCAGTAGAAAGGCCTGTTGGACGGCATCGCTCGGTCACGAGTCACAAAAAGTGTTTCGGTTTTCTGTATACTGTACTTGTAGGATCTCTTTATCGGAAATCATTGGCAGATTGATACCACCTCTTTCACCTCAAAAGACATGCGTGGGTGTGTCATATGAGAGCTCGCAATGATGTGGCACAGGGACGTCTTTGCGGCAAGAGCGGTTTTGAATCGGCGGGATGAGCAGCCTCGGTCTGGTTGACCCGCGCTCAACGCTTGCCGCCGAGCAGCCGTGTAGCGGACGCGCGTTGGCGTGAATCGATATCGGCATCAAGAGCGGCCCGATTCCATTTAGCAAGAGATTTGAGCTCGGCCGCGCCATCGGTGCTAGTCACGTGTCTGACTGTACTTTTTCAGCTTGCTTTGCAATTAGGAATCCAGATAGATTCAAACGACAAAATTCGTAAATTTGAAAATGCACTTAGAAAATTGTATTCGAATTTGACGATGGCAAAGTTCAAGGCAGCAGACGGCAGTAAAGGACGCTGAGCCAGTTCGGAAGGCCCTAAGGCAGTGAGCTGCATCTCGGACGGGGCGAGGTTGCAGCTGCCCAAGACCACGGCTAAACGGTGAGAGAGGGGGAGAGCGGGGAGCTCGAGTTGCAGCCAGACTTGCGCTCGCGGTGAGAGAGAGAGAGAGAGAGAGAGAGAGAGAGAGAGAGAGAGAG
>JALCCG010000098.1:0-12593 GCA_023212695.1 Sporisorium sorghi | reverse complement strand
GAGCTCGAGTTGCAGCCAGACTTGCGCTCGCGGTGAGAGAGAGAGAGAGAGAGAGAGAGAGAGAGAGAGAGAGAGAGGGACCAGCGCTCAGCCAACGAGGCAGTGAGCCAGCTCCACGCCAAGTCATTCGAGGTCGAGATCATCAATCGCTTGCTCTTCCACCAACCACCCTTCTTCAAGACTCGTCATCACCCCCTCTCTTGACTTTTTGTTCCCTTTCGTGGACAAAAGACATATTCGACATACATATCGTCCAACATGGCTGCCAAGGTCGGAATTCCTAGTGAGTTTCCGCTGTGGCTCGACAGACAACGAGGATTCCGACAACAGCGGCGGCGCAACTCTCTCTCTCTCTCTCTCTCTCTACATCTTGGCGATGGCAACGCGTCTTGCAGCGACACTGGCATCGCAGCAATGGCAGCAGCAGCAGCACGACCTTCAGCACATCGGCCGGCATCACCAATCTGCGCAGCATGCATGGAGGAGCGAAGATTGTTTGGGTGGATAGCATCGACAGGCAAAGGGCAATGCAGCACGGATCTTCATCAATCGATGCTGAAACGCTTTGCAGCAGTGCAGCACGTCCGTGGTCGCGGACCATGGCATCGAGAAGGAGATCACGCAGCATCAGCACTCATGGCAATCTCCGAGGACCACAACGTGGAAAGCATCATGGCAACACCGCTTGACGACCCGAGTCGGAGCGGCCTGCTGGGACCTCAGGGATATGGCCATTGCGTCTCGCCATTGCGACGCTCGAGCACCATCGCAATCACCGCCATGCATGCAACCGCCATTGCCAATGACAAGACACAGAGAGAGAGCCGCCGTCGCAGGTTTCCATACATCGACGTTTTACCGAGTTACTGACCCTCGCTCCCTCGCCACACTCGTTGCGATCATCTTTTCACATCTTGCAGAGGACGTCGCTGCCGTCGCCGCCCCTCAGGTCGGTGGTGTCCGACTTTTCGGAAAGTGGGAGTAAGTATCCGCACCAACACACTCGACCTTGACAGCAGCACACAAACGCATTGGTGGAAGGATTGGAGGATGGTTGTGCAGGCATCGCAAGGACGCAGGTTTGGACAATGCATTGCATCGAGATCGAAGGCAAGAGCATGGAGATATCGCCACTACTCTCTTCTGGCTTTCACGATGGGACCGCGGCAGAACTTGTCGCATTGCAGACGGTACAGCTTGGAGGATCGAGTGTCGGCGACGCAATGGACACATTTGTCTCGGTGCTGCTTGTCGAGGTCGCAGTGGTATCCTTGCAGTCGCTTCGAGACAAATGGCTGACTTTGATTCCCTTCCCCTTTTCCACTCTTCACTCGCAACAGCGCCCAGGAGGTCGAGGTCAAGGACATCTCGCTCACCGACTACATCGCTCTGCGCAATGCCGTCTACACCCCTCACACTGCTGGCCGTTACCAGAACAAGGCCTTCAAGAAGGCCCAGACCCCCATCGTCGAGCGCCTGGTCAACTCGCTCATGATGCACGGCCGCAACAACGGCAAGAAGCTCATGGCCGTCCGCATTGTCGCCCACGCTTTCGAGATCATCAACCTGCTCACGGACGCCAACCCCATCCAGATCCTCGTTGACGCCATCATCAACACTGGTCCCCGTGAAGACTCGACCCGTATCGGCTCGGCTGGTACCGTTCGTCGCCAGGCCGTCGATGTTTCGCCTCTGCGCCGTGTCAACACCGCCATCACTCTGCTGACCACCGGTACGCGAGAGTCGGCCTTCCGCAACGTCAAGTCGATCGCCGAGTGCCTCGCCGACGAGCTGATCAACGCCGCCAAGGGTTCGTCCAACTCGTACGCCATCAAGAAGCGTGACGAGATGGAGCGTGTTGCCCGATCCAACCGTTAAAGCGATTTGCTCTTGTTTGCTGGTTGGCAGGCAGCCGCTGGTGGTACATCACGGATGTCTTTCGGTCGACCGCAGCCTCTTTTCGGGATTCCTTTTTTGTACTTTTTTCTTCATTGCGGTCGATCAAAGCATTCGTGGGACCAGCAGCATCCAAAGCTGTCTCACGTCCCAACCTCCGCTGATGAAGCGTGTTGCAGCGGCATCCTGATCCGTGGAGCTGTAGCACGTTTTCATTGACGTTTTCCCTCTTTTTCCCCCTCATTCCCCTCCTCCTCCCCGCCAAAGCTTTCTTTCTTCACCAGAAAGAGAGCCGTTCTCACGATCAAAAAGGTCGATCCGATGATATCCAACAACGACGACCAAAGGACGAAAGCCTTTTTTTTTTTTTTTTTTTCGCCATGGCTCGTCTCCGCATCTTTCTCCTATTTCGAAAAAAAAAAAAAAAAAGAATCCAACCCACACACACCATATTCGCAGCATCAGAAGGCTCACAAAGAGTCACGCAGCAATCTCATACACTATCATGTCTCCAAAAGTTTATATGCGTGTGTTCTGCGGCGAGGGGAGAGAGTGAGTGACGTATCGAAGGGAGCTGTTCGACGTCTGAGCCGTTGACGGAAGGGCAGGTTGAGCGTGGCAGTTGCGGTGACTTGCACGCGACGCGAAGGTGCGAAGCGGAGACTTGAGAGAGCGGAAAAAAAGGGTCTCTGCCGAGGCACAGAAGAGCGCGTTTGAAGTGTGACTTTTGGAGAATTTGACTTCATGCAGTGTTGAGAATGCAACTGAGCTTGTCACCTCGTCGACCTGGACACAAGCGCACCACCGATCAACTACGCCGACAACGACCATCACACTGATTGCAAAGTCACGCCGCTCTTCGACGCCAAATCCTTGAAAGACATCCGACTCTTTCGCTGGAGCAGAACCGCCTCGCCACACCCAGCGCCATGATCCACATCAGCGCACCGTCAAGACCACCAACACGATGAGCGCTCGAGACGTCGACCTCGAGTTCGAAAAGGCGTACCAGCGCCTCTTCTCAACATCTGCTGCTCCATCGGGTGCCAGTCGAAGCAGTAGCGCTAGCTCAGAGCCTCGTGCCGAGTCGTCCGCTGCCCCGCATACAGTCGACCATGGTTCGCGGTCAGCGTCGACAACGGCCTCGCTGACTCGAGTCAACAGGCCAAAGCAGCCGCATGGCTTGAATGCGCTGCAGCCATTAGTGGGAAAAGCGCGGCCAAAGCTCGTGCAGGAGCGTCTTCCCCAAAAGCAGCGCGAACGACACTCGTTGTCAAGGTCGTTGCAGTCACCTCTCGACGCGTTGGCTCGCCATGCGTCGAGCTCGAAGGGCAAGGCTCGCGCTACCCCTCAGCTCGAGGCCGACGAGCGTCCCATCAAAAAGACGCAGCGCAGCAGCAACAATACGACTCCAGCCCCAACGGTGCCGCAGTCGAGCAGCGTCCCCTATCCAGGCTCCGTGGCGTACTACCCATACCCGACCGGTCAGCCGCCGTACCAGGTCTCTGGGCCCCTCATCGCATCAGGGTCCAGTATGGCGTCCATGCCTCCGCAGGCTGTGGCGTGGACACAGCCCACCATCATGTCAGCAGGTCCCATGCCCGCCATCGGGTATCCGGGATTCAGCGCTTCCGTCACGTTTTCGCAGCCTCAGTTCTTTGCGTCTCCACCACAGGCGGTGCCGTCTGCAGTCGCTGCGCCGCCGTCGTCCGATGCTTGGTCGCAACAGTACGCTGCTCCTCCAACTTCTTACGAGCAGCAACAGCAACAGCAACAGCAGCACTCCTTGCACACGCCGGCATCTGGCTCTCGTCCTCAGCCAAAAGCTTCTTCTTCTTCAGCAGACCGGCTGGTCGAACACGACAAGGCTCTGCGAAAATACAACTTAGAGCAGGCAGCACTGTTCGACTCGAAAGAGCATCTGAGGCAAACTTTCCGACCTGCGTCCGTTTTTGACATGCAGAAGCTCAAAGCCAAGCAGAGGCGACAGCAGAAGTATCGGGAGCAGAAGCAGATGAAACAACAGCAAAAAGAACAGCAGCAGGAGCAGGAGCAGGAGCAGTCAGGGCAAGGGCCATGGAGACCGGATGTTGGCGAAAACGATGTGCGCGTTCCCAAGAAGCGTGGACGCGCTGCTGCCCGCGTCCGCGCCGACACTCCACAAGACGCGGAGCTTTTGCTCAACCCGGCTGAACCCGCAATCCGGATCAAGTCAGAAGAAGGGGTCGAGGCGCCGCCTGCGAAACCTGCCAGACCTCGGCCCGCGTTCGACGGGAGTCTGCCGCTAGCCAGCGACCGAGGCCGGCCGTACGACCGGGAGACACACACGCTCTTCATCCATTCACCACGCCGGTTGCGATGGCTTGCACGCCTTGCCATTCTTCGAGTTCAACAGCGGAGTGGTGGCGACGCCGCTCCCTCTGCGACAGACACAAGCCAATGGGCGCGCTGGAGCAACTCGGTCGCTGCCCGCCTGCAACACGTACGCAACGAGGCCCTGTCGAACAATGACGAGGCCTCCGCATCACAGCAGCAACAAACCCCGTCGCAGACGCAATCGCAGTCCGACCCGTCCGACCTGTTCCCCCGCCAGAAGCGCCAAGCATACATCGCGCTGCGCAAAGCGCAACACTCGGCCAAACGCACCGCCTCGACTCGAATCTGTGTCCTCAAACTACTGCGCTACCTCGCCAAGACAGCTGCTGCTGCGGACGCCATCGAATTGCGCCGCGAAAGAGCAGCGTTTTTGACCCTCAAGCACCGAGCGGGCAAGCTGGCAAAGCATTTGGTCAAGATGGACAAACCGACAGCATTGGATCTGCGCAGCTTGTGGAGTGTGTGGGCTCGAGCCGCGCATCTGAAGGGTGATATGGCGACGGCAAGCGGGCAGAAGGTGCAGAGTAGGAGGAGGGGTGTGGCGTTTGCCTCGCCTGCGGTTGGAATGGAGGGCGGAGCGGATGACGCTGAGGATGGGGAAAGGGTGAAAGTCAAGCCCGAACCACCGTCGCCGTCGACCTCGCGAAGCATGCTCTCAGCAGCGCATTCCACCGCACAGGTCAAGCAAGAGCCCGACTCGGACGGCGGTACACCTTTGCTGGATGGTGGTGGCGCGAATGCACCCTTTGCCGGTGCGGCCTCGTCGTCTGCTGTTCCCGGGATGCGCACACAATCAGCGCCGCTCTTCCTACGTCGCAACTTCCGCGTGTACCGGGCGCTCGGACTGGCGCATCTGCCGTTGTCGTAGGTGTTTGCACCTCACTGTCCTGCAATGTCACCATTCTTTCTGTGTTGTCACACTGGCGCTGCTTCGACCGTGAGTCTTTCCGTGCTGTCACACACTCTCACACGCACTCATTGTTTCGACCACCATGAATCTTGCTGTTTCGTCACGCGCTCCAAACGGCTGTTCCGACGATGAGCCTTCGCTGCACTGTCACACTGTCACACTGTCACACATGCACTGCCTCACTCAACGAGCCTGTCACTCTTCACACACACGAGTGAGGCCGACGAAACGGACTCGATTCCACAACATGATCCTCCAAACACTACACCAGCCGGACCCCACCATCCCACTGCCCGCTGCTCGCTGTCCAAACCATCCACCCTTGCACCTCAAATGTTAGCCTTGACCTTCCCGCCATTCTTCAACTCCCTCAACACCCGCATCACGCCCACCGCATCTTGCACCGTCTCACCACTAACCTCCTCCACCCTCTTCCTGACCACCTCGTCCCTGCACCGCATGAACGGATTATGCCTCTTCTCGTCCGCAACACTATATACGCCCGTAGTGCGCTTCTGGCCCTGCTTCAAATTCTCGACGAGCTTTGCGATCGCCGGGTCCTTGTCGGGGTTGAGGATGGCGGCGGAGAATTCGGCGTTTGCGCGCGTATACTCGTGGCCGCAGTACACGACGGTTTCGTTGGGCAGGGTGGCGAGTTTGTCCATTGCGCTGAGCATTTCCTGCGGTGTGCCTTCGAAGAACCTGCCGCAGCCGGAGACGAACAGCGTGTCGCCTGTAAACACCCCGTGTTTGCCGTTGGAGGAGACGTGGTAGCAGATGTGGTCCTGGGTGTGGCACGGCGTGGCGAGACACTTGATCTGCACGCCATCCAGCAAACCAGGGATCTCCGCTCCGTCGCCGACCTTCTCCGTAAGCGCGGGGATCTGCTCGCTGCCCCCGAACACCTTTCTTCCAGGAAACTCTTTCGCGAACGCCTCGTTCCCGCCCGAATGATCGAAATGATGGTGCGTCGTCAGCAGCCCCACCACATCATCCTTCTGTATACCCAGCTTCTCCGCAGCCCCCGCAACAGCAGGCACGTCGTACGGGTCCACAAACACCGCCTTGCCGTCCACGGAGGACTGCAGGATGTACGCGTAGTTGTCGTCCCGTACGGGCACCGCGTGGATCTTCATTTTGCGTGCAGGAGAGGTGCTGAACGAGCGGGTTGAAGTGGATGCTGAGGTTCGAGATGTGAGTGGGGCTGTTACGGGTCGCAACAATGTTCGTGTGGCAGAAAGGCGCATGTATATGTGATGCTGCACTCAGTGTAGCGCAAAAGTGATGGTTGAGAAGCAAAGAGCAAGTTGGCCGGCACACGACACCAAATCATCGCTACTGCACCGGCGAATGTGTGTCAGCCGAACGGGAGCTCGGACCATCTTTCCTCCCAATAAAAGTCGCCGTTCTGGTGCCGCCTTTCTCACCCCGCGGACATGCGCTTGAAAGAACGCGCGCTCGAGGCAGCTTCATTTTGGCAGCATCTGTGCTGAAATATATCGCCGATGCCAAGTCTTGCTCACCACGCGATCGGCTAGACCATGCTCCGCTCTCCTCACCACCTCGTAGACATTGAGAACTTCCATTAGACTCATGCAGAGATTGATCCACACTTCAAACACACCCTTGCACATACGGCAGTGGCACGCCAGAACAAACGACGTTGAAGCGCGAACACTAACCCACAAACCTACATGACGACACACCCACGAGCATCGTCGTCATCATCATCGTCATCGTCATGCCCGTGCATCGTTCGCCCCAAATTCTCCACTTCCATTTCAGGCCTCACCCACATGCGCGGCCATCTTGGTCCATCACCTCCTCCTGCTCCACGCTGACCCCTCATCGGACTCGTAGAAGCCCCCGCAGTCTCACCCCCAGCAGGCAGTCCCAATGCCATAGCCACCACGCTTGTCACTCTGCTGCGACCACACCGAGGTCGACGCATTGTCGCCTTCTGTTCAGCCTTGCGCTTCTGCTCCATCCTATCATCCACCAGCTGCCAGCCCCAGAAACTCTTGACCACCGGCTTGAGCTCGTTGCATTCATCCAAACATCCCCGTTCTCGTTCCCGCTCGCGTCCTTCGATCGAAGAGCTGCCACCACTAGCAGCTGCCGTCCCATGACCACCGACTTGCGCAGCGCCTCCTCCTCTCTCGCTCGCGACCCCGGCCACCGCTGAGCACGGCTCAGGATCATCATAGCCGAACTGACGGAAAGCGTAGCCACGCGATCCCCTCCTCGGCCGCGCACCGCCATCGACCGTCTCGCCATTGATGAGCTGCACAAACGTCTGACGAGAAAACGACCTGCAGTCGACCAGGCAGAGGTATGCATTTCGCACCTTGCGATAGCGTGCAAGCTGCAAAAATTGCGTCGCCACTTCGTCGTCCGCATGTGTGTCGTCGAGCTCCAGATGCACCAAAAAGGGACATCGGTTGATCAACAACAGCATCGCTTCAGCCGTCAAATGGTTGGCAGACGACAGGATCAAATGTGTCAGATGCGTCCCCGTCGCCGGGATCAAAGCCGCCACAGCCTGCTCGTCATAGGTAGGTGGCGTGTCGTCCTGGGCACTGGCAGTAGACGCCGACTGATTCGCGTGTCTTCTTCGACTAGCAGATCGACGAGCCATGTTGAGCAGCGAGGCTCGTGGCCGCGTCCCTTGCGTGAGCGTGTCCGTGTCCGGCACGGCAAGGCCAAACGCCTCGGCGTGTGATTCCGGAGGCGTCAGCGCTGAGATGACCGCGTCCGTGATCTGCGTAGCTCGCTCCAGATCCAGCTTCTGCAGCTGTGGTGTGGTGGCAAACAGCTTGACCAGCCCTGCGTCTCTGAGAGCAGGGCCAATGTTGGCCATCTCCAAGACCTCGAGCGCGGGAACAGCGTGCGCCAGAGATACACAGGCGCGGTCAGTCAGCGCTCGGCACGATGACAGGTTCAGCTTCTTGAGGTGAGGGAACCTCCTGCGGACCACTTCAACGTCGTGTTGACTGCCAGCCTGGCGCGGAGTAAGCGTAACAAGGTGCCCCTTTTCGCTCACCACATCGCCGTCACTGCTAACCAGCGCTGCGATCGCGGCGTCGTTGACATCGCTGCAGTAGCTGAGGTCGAGCACTTCCAAATTCGGCCAGTGCCTGCCGAGCTGGGCCAGCGTCGCGCTATCGAATCCAGACACGCCAGCGGCGCGAAGCTCGCGGAAGCGAGAGCCGATGTTACGCTCCTTGGACACAGCCGAAATATTGGTGTCGCTCTCCTGGATCGCAAAGATGGCCCGAACACTGTCCGCATCGATGCTGCGACAACGACTAATGTCAAGCGTTTCGAGGTTGATGGCCGTCGCAGCCAGTACGCACAGTGTCGTGTTGTCGACGCAGGGCAGGTTCGCGAACTTGCAATGCTTCAGATTCGGCGACTGCGAGAGAACCATGTCGAGGGCACTAGTCGAGATGCGGCGACAGCCTTGCAGATTGAGCTCCTCAAGTTGGCGAGTTGTAAACGGCACGCGCTCCCAGCTTGTCAAAGGCCTGGGACGCTGCGCCGTGAAGAGGGCTAACAGCACATTGGAATGCACACCCGCAAGCCCGTGCAAGTCGAGACGTCGAACAAAGGGACCGACGGCTCGAGCGATGTTGACCATGGCCTGCTCCGTCATGTCGGGATATTTTGAAAATTCGAGATTCTGCCAGAGCTGTCCGTCAAGCACGAAGCTCTGCCATGCTCGCGAGACACGACTGAGACGTGCGAGTTCGCGAACAGCAGCGTCGACACCCACCCAGCGCGTCTGGCTCGATCGTTTTCCACGCCACAGACCATCTTTGACCGCCTTGGCATGTTCCTGAATGTGAAGATCCACCAGACTCTTGAAGATGGTCAAGACGAGCTCGCGTGGAAGCTTTTGCAGTGGAGCCGGCTTTCGTTCGTGGCGTTGATGAGGAAGGATCAACACTGGACTGCCAGACGCAGCCGAATCGATGCCAGCTTGAGGACTGCTGTGTGCTGCGTTCATCAAGGTGGGTCGAGCCGTTGGAGCGGCACGCACTCGCGCAGAGATGAGGAGTTCTGGGGAAACAGGCGAGACGACTTCCCGTACGATCGTGCTAGTCGAAGTGAACTCGTCTCCTTGCTGCTGATCACGCTCGGAGCTGTCGTCGGATGGGCCACTGGCGCGGTCGCGATCGCGATCACGGTTGAGGGGCAAGAGATCTCCGAGGCTTTTCAGGCTCACGGTGCGGCTTCGCCCTTTGAGCAACAGACTAGAGCGTGTAGGCGTTGTGGCTCCGCTTCGACTCGAGCCGTAGCCGCAAGTGAAAAGGCCGCCATTGGGAGCCGAGCTGATGGTGCCACGACTAGGTGGACGCGATTCTCCGCTGTTCCTCCTGGACGAGCTGACCGAGGAGACGGCTGTGCGTAGTAGGGGTGAGGCACCAACTCGTCGTTGATCACCATTGTGGAGACCGTCGCTAGAAGAGGGACGAGCGAAAGGGATGGCGTTGGGTCGAGCCCCTTGAGCTTCAGCGCCGGCGGTCCAAGGTCGTGAAGAGCTCGGTCTTGCACTGCGAGGTGCAGGCCCCATCCGAGCACCGTCCATGTAGGATGTTGCTGCATGGTTGCGCACCTGGATGCGTCGTCGTCCTAGTGTATGTGCTGTTTGCATGAGATTTGGCTCGCTGTCACTCCTGACGAAGGGAGTCCTTGCAGTGAAATGACCGGACAGGGGTAGGGAGGAGGAAGCGCCTGACGTCTGTGTACCTTGAAGGCGGCTCTGCAATGCGGGAGGCAGGTTGAGCTTTTTGGCGATGCGACTGGACAAGAAGCGGTTGGCAGCGGCTGCACGGAATGCGGATGTCTTGGAGCGAGAACTGCTTGAGGCAGGCTGCGACCGAGGCGGCGTATACGCTGGTGCTTCTTCGTAGGAAGGAAGGGTGTCCTCTGGATACAGTGGAGGCATGGGTGCCGAGGGTGTGCCAAGCCTCCTTTCTTCGACAGGCTCTTCCGCCCGCGAGGTCGACTCTGAAGGTTCGCCGGTAGCCACTGCAGAGGGCTGCTGTTCTTGTTGGAGCGCTGGCTCGCCTGAAGCGATACGTGATGGCCCAGCATCGATCGTACGCTCGAGAGAGTAACGCTGTTCGTCGTCAGTGTCTCCGCTCGACTCGACTGCTCCGACTCCTACGTTAGGCTTGGGACTGTCGTCGGGGGAGCCGAAATGGAAGCTGGTAGCGGCGGTGCTGTTGGAAGCGAGCGAGCTTGGGCCGAAAAAGTCAAACATGTTGACTGAACCGAGAGAGGATTTTGCCCTCGCGTGGGAAGGGCGGCGGACATGGTCCTGCTGAGAGGAGGAGGAGGAGGAGGAAGCTGCGTCGGTGGTTTGGGTTGCTCTCAAAGGAATGGCTACGGGCTCGACCATGCGAGACGATCCTGCCTCATCGAGATGATGGGATGCCGACAGAGCAGCATCTTCGGGATCTCGTGCCCTCTGCTTTCCCTTGTCTGTGCTTGTCGATGGCGCCTGCATGGCGATGGAAAGCTGTTCGTGATGAGCTTGCACGATCAAACGCGATGATCGTGTGCCTGCGTCTGATTTGATCGCTTCGGGAAGGGTCCGTGTCGTAGCGGATTGTAGCAAGCCCGAGTTGTTGAGAGGTGCGATCCTGTCCAGATGGTATCGTGACTGATGAGGCTGATGATCCTGGGATGCAGAGGTGGTGAGGGCGAAGGAGCGGGTGGTGAGCAGAATTGATGGATGTGGTTGAGAGGGAAAGAGAGGGAGGGTGGCAGAGCGGTCGAGTAAGAGGTAGAGAGACAAAGAGAAGAGGGTCGTTGGCCAGATCTGGCAGAGTCAGGCAGGCCAGACAGACGGGGAGCGCCGAAACTCTCGCAGGGTCCAACAGTCACACACAGAGTTGATGCATGGCTGACAGGCTGGCCAACTTGAAGGCAAAGAGAGTTGCGGCACCTCGCCCATCACTTTATTCACAGTGCGTGTGAATCCAAAAGCTTGTTCCGATGCGCGGACGCTTTGTGGGTTGAGAGGCAGGCGGGCGGCGGGCTACCGAAGCCGAATTCGCAACGACCCACAGATCGCAGGATGGCTCGCCTGCGCTCTAAGTTAACTTTTCTTCGCTTGACTGTTCCTGCGCTGATGCCTGTCAGCACAAAAAGACCCTCTCCTCCCTCCACCTTTGCCCCCAAAACCTTACGCTCCAACTTAATCACAGGCTAAGCAGGCAGATCGCATCCTCTTTGGCACACCTCAGCTTGGCCAGACGCTTCAATGCTCACAATGTCCACGGCAGAAGGTCAAGGTTGAAGACAATTCGCTAGCAACGAGCGGGGCAGGAAACGACCAAGAAGGAGCTTGAAACTTTTCACCAAGCCTTGCGGAAACACTTTGCAGACCTAGAAAGACCCTTTCCCCTCAGCGTCGGAGTTGGCTTGCTCTCGCCCCGTTCTTCTCGTCGAGCAGCCGTTCTCGACTCTCTCTCGCAGTCTGACCAAAGACTTGCATCTTGCACGCCATATCAATGCGATTGGACCGGCGTTCCACCCTGACCCCGAAGAAGCGGAGCTCCCGCGCTCACGCAAAGACGGCGGCGGGAAGCCACTTTCTCAATCCCCTTTCTCTTATCTCTCGGCTGAGCTGAGCATGGCGCAAAGAAGCCAAAAAAAAAAAAAAAGTCAGCTGCCGCCGCACCTGAACCCTGCATGAAGTCTAAAAAAAAAAAAAATGCGACACTGCTTTGGAGCCTCTGCGCAAAAATAATAATAATAATAATAATAATAATAATCAAGACTGACCAAACGAAGACCGAATTTGAGCCGGTCCTTACGCGAGGCATCACTCGTCCGTATGAAGCGCACCTCTACGACGAGCTTCGAGTCAAGTCTCTCACATGCCGATCCGATCAAGTGCGCTCTGAACACCGCAAACCGAAGCTTTTTCGACACGTTCACTCTGTCTGAGAGTGTGACCGCCTCCAAACAGCTTCGCAGCGTGACAGTTCGACCTGCAACCGAGAGTTTTCCGAACGCAAAAGACAAAAAGTTTGGCGCGCACAAACTGCATCATCGGTTTGCTTTGCCGCCAATCGCAATGAGGACGGGTGATCTTCTTGGTCGGTAAAATTTGCAGGGAGTGGGTTTCGGCGACGACGTCCGAAAGACGCTCCGTCGTTGTATTAATATGACCGCCTCACCGCAGCAGCGGAGGGTCGAGCTGGTCGCGCGAGCGAGTGTGCAGATCGGGGCAGCGCGCTGCCCCCCACCTTTAACTTCATCAGTTGGGACCGCCACTCGGGCTGTCGAGTTCTGCGCTTCTCCGGGCTCAATCTCCTCACCCCCCCCTCCCGCCCCCTCGGCAGCACCCACATTGCGTCCTCGCCAGCTTCTCGGCATGGGTATGCTATGTACT
>JALCCG010000097.1:0-69844 GCA_023212695.1 Sporisorium sorghi | reverse complement strand
TCGTGCATTCCCATGTGCAACCCCCCCCGCCCCTCCGCCCCTTTCCTTCCCCTCCACCACCCCTCCGGCACCCCGCCTTCTTCCCCACCCCGGAACAAACAAATTCACCCAAAACCCCCCCCCCCCCCCCCCCCCCCCGTGGCCACACTCGTGCTGAGTCGACCAGCCGTGTCAACCGTCTCGACGCTCAGGCAGCGTTGGATTCGTCTCAATCACGACACTCTCTCGCCTGGCCAGCACAGTCTACCGATACCCTCAGCTGCGCAGCAATCTGGCTTATCTTATAATCAGCATCGCCATCATCACGCCAGCAACCATCCGCTCATCCCAATTTTAACCTCCACCATACCAGTATCAGAACTCAGCTTTGCATTCAGCCTAGTCCGCGCGCATACCATCGCCTCGACGGTCTCGACTCATCGACTCAGCTTACGGCATAGTCCCCCGACTTCGCCAGCGTTGCAAGTCCCTCAATCTTCTCTGCTCGTATGCCTGCGGAACAACCGGATGTCATCGTCATCTCGAGCAGCAGCAACAACAGTAGATCTTCTTCCCCGCTTCCCTCTCTTACCATACCAAAAATGAACACTAGAACTTCACAACCCATTGTCATCGACGATGACGAGATGCCTCGCTCCTCAGCCGCATCGCGCGTCTCCTTGGCCAACCTCCTAGGTCCCAGCGGGCCAGGCTCCTCGCCATACGCCAATTCTCCGCGCACCTCTCCTCGCAAGCGCTCCAGCGCCGATGCTTCTGGCTCCAACTTGCAACTGCCTCCAGAGACGGCCAACGGGAGCAGCAGTGACAACCGCCGTGAGCACCAACGCTCAGATGCTTCCCCGCCGCAGCAGCCCGCAGCAGCCGAGTCTGAACAGGCGTTTCACGATGCAGAAGAGCACGTGCCAGATGTGCCCATGGCCGACGCAGACGAAGAAAACCCACACGAGCACGAGCACGAGGATGACGACGATGATGATGACGATGATGAAGATAAGGCCTCCAGCGACGGGGGCAGTGCATCCGAAGGCGAGGGCGGCGACAAGGGCGAGGGCTCCTCGTCCAAAGGTGACGGAGCCAAGTCCGGTGAGCAGGCAGCTGCGCCCAAGAAGCGCTCGCGACGCCGCAGTCCGTCCCCGCCAGAAGTGGTAGTGGCTCCCGCACCCAAGCGACCGACCGTTCGCATCAACATCCTCGAGGCTCGGCAAAGCGGCTATCTCATCAACGTGCCCGAGCTGGTGCTCGCCAAGCTCAAAGAAGAGGATCACCCGTGGGCCAAGTGGTACGAGGAACAGCTGCTCGAAGCCGCAGAGCCAGGGCCCGTCGCTCCTCCACCGGGTGCTCCCGAGGTCCCTCCTGGTTTGGAGGGCTTTGGTGGCCTTGCCAAGCTGCTGGCCAAATATCCAACCGGCGAAGGCTCCGGCGCGCCTTCAGGTGCGGGCGGCGCAGGAGGTGCCAGCAGAAAGCGCAGACGACCCAACGACGACAAGTACGACATTGGCCAGTACGACGTTCACGATCCCTTTGTCGACGACTCGGAGCTCAACATCGACGAGCCCACGCACTTTGCCAAGCCGAAGGCAGATGGCTTCTACGTCACGCAGGGTCCCGTCGAGCTCGAGAAAGCCAAGGCACTGGCCAAGGGACAGCCCATCCCGGTCAAGGACAGGCCCAAGCCGCTCAGCATTCGTGACTCCAAGGTTGGTTTTGCCGGGTCGCTCAACAAGCTGGTGGCCAGGAAAGCCCAGCAGGGTGTCGAGTTGCCGCCCATGCCATCCACGGGTTCTCCCTCGATGCAGCTGGGCTCGCTCCTCAACAGCGGCGATCCTGGCAGCCCGTCGGTAAGTGGTGCTTCGGCGCTGACCAACGCGCAAAGACAAGAGGGCACACGCGATTCGCCCATCAAGGTCGACGACAACGATTCAAGTTCGTCCAAGCTCACCAAGAAGAATCGCTACCCTACTTTGCCCGTCGATCCACGTCTTCAAGCGGCGTTCGACGAGCTCAAGAAGAAAGTAGATGCAGAGAGCTTTGCTGTCAAGACCAAGTTCCCTCCTGCGCTCAAGCCGCCCCTCGTCGAGACAGCAAAGCTGGCGGTCATGCTCGGCGAGTACGACGACAACTTTTTCAACCATCTGCCCATGATCTTCCCGTACAACCGTTTCACCATGATGAAGCTGGTCAAGCGTGAGTTCTTCCCGCACCACATCAAGTACTTCGAGGACCTCAAGCAGGAGCACCTCGACAAGCTCGGCGCTATGATTCGCGACAGCTTCCCGCAGCAGCTTGCCGACTTTGAGGCGGCGCACAAGGCGTGGGTGGAGCGAGGCGAGGCGCCCAAGGGCGGCGAGGCTGCTGAAGCCAACAAGCGGCCTAAGCAGACGAACGGCGCGGACGAGTCGATGGATGTCGACGGTGTCAAGGAGGGCGAGGACGAAAACATCGAGCCGACCAAGCGCTGGAGGTGGAGCGAGGAGATGCGCGAGGAGGTGTTTGTGCTCATCACCATCGAAAACGCGATGAGCGAGATCCGCAACGAAAAGCACAGGTTGGAGGACCAAACAGAGCAGTACAGCGAGATCAACGCTCGCAAGGCGTGCTACAAGCAGATGTTCGAGCTGTTCCCCGAGGAAGGCTGGACGACCTCGACCAACATCTCGCGAGAGTATGCGCAGATCAAGAAGAAGAAGGACCGTCAAGAGGCGAGGGGCGAGGAGTTGTTTGCCGACTCACGTGGCAGCAGTGCCGTCCCGGCGTGATTCTCAAGCAGCAAGGGCCGAGGCGAAAGGCGGCGACGAATTGTCAAGCCACAATCGGAAGACATCTCGTCTGTCTTCGACGGAAGGGCCGTCTGTAGCAAGAGTTGGGTCCGGCCGCGTTCGATGATCCTTTTGGGCAGCACGGCAACCAAGGCATGTGGTCACACAGGAAGTGAAACGAGGAGGTGCTCCGGATCTGGGTAGGAGCACGAGGCAGCGGAGCAAGGGCACGGTCGAGAAGCTTCTCGTCAAGGGTCGCGCTGCGGCTGCTTCTTCGCACAAAGTATGGGTCGGAAGAAAGCTCGACCCAGATCCTTTGCCTCAAGAGGGGACACGACACTCAGCGATCAGGAATGCTGCTCTGCAACAGGTATCGACGCAAGTACGGGGCGCATTCCGTCCCCAAGCCACGCTCTCGGTAACTCTGACCGAGGTGCATCTTTCAAGCAATACGCTATATAGCGCGATCCATCCCGTCCATAGTTCGCTTTTGGCATTGTGCATGAAAGGCAAGTGAGGCTGATCAAAGAGCGAGCTGCCACGAAGCAAAGGAGCTGATGAGACTGGCACCGGCTTTCGCTTGTGACTCCGGTCAGAGGACAGCTCAACGAAACGAGAGCGCACCCAGGAAGAGGTGGAGGATGCCTTGACGAGAAGGCTGCGCTCGAAAGCGAGGCCGAACCTGAAGAAGCTCAGGGGACATTGGCAGGTCTGTCGGCGTGAAGCAGCAGAAGCGAAGGTCAGTCTCTGTCCGCTGTCTTGAGCTGCTTGGGTGTGAGAAAGCTTCGAAAGTGGCTTCTCGGGACCACAACAAGCCGTTCTAGATGAACGTCTGATGCAGCAGGCTAACTCAGTGACCGCTTCGGTCAGTCGATCAAGAGCACTCTATCAGCGAGACTGACCGAGCATGTTCAACAGCAGAACTGGATCGGCCTTTGTTTGTGGCTGTCTGAGCAATCAATCATGATTGCCGAGCTACAGTATACGAGCTCTCAGCTCAAGATAGAAGTGCTTTGGCTGTGTCGGTCAAGCAGCGAACACTAAGCTTTGGTGCAGAGCTCGAAAGCTGGCTAAACAGGTCGGAGAGCAGCTCAGACGCCAGGCTCACAGTCTCGCTCTTCAGCCCCCACAGCTGTCGCATCGCAAGACTTGGCCTTTCAGCACACAGTGAGCGCTGTCGGCGATTCGAGGGTGAGCAGCACTCCTAGCAGCACCGTCCTTGCTCTTGAGCTCAAACCTATCGTGCGCAACTGGAAAGGCCACCGTGAAAAGTCCGTGCGCAAGGGTCCAAGGCCGCGCTCCCTCCAAAAAAAAAATAATAATTGCAGAGGTGGGCCGACCGGCAGGCAGATCGCCATCTTTTGCTCACGAGTGAAGGCCTTTCTCCGCGACCACTTCAAGAGCAAACGGGATCTGGGTCTTGTCTACGAAAAAATTCACACGACCAAGTTTGATGGCGAGGCCGCAATGTCGCTGTCAGCTTGAGAGCAGGATCCGGAAATGGAGGCCGCCCCTCGCGATCTGAAACAGGCTGAGAGCGAGTCTAGCGTTCAGGGCCGTGTCGCAGAGAGAAGAGCGATTTGATTGGCGACTCACCGGCCAATCCTCCAGGCGGGGTCCCACAGCTCAACTCGAACTTGGACCAGCGGAGCTCATGACCAAAATGGGCCCGTGAGCTATCGAGGTCGATTCACCGCAGACCTTTTTTTCCTTTGCAAAAGGTTGTTCGGCTTTCGACCTGACTGAGCTCCCTCTCATCGCTCTCGCAGTCTAGGCAAAGCGACCTGACGAAGGCTCACACCTCACTCCCCTTCGATGAAGGTGTGCACACATCCTGCTCGCAGTGGACAGCCTTGACTGCATCTGAAGCTGGGGAACAAATGAGATCGAGTCGAGCCGTGTTGACGTGCACAGAGAAAAGGCTGTCCATGCAGGTCGAGGTGCAGGGACCACTCGATTAGCGTTGCCGTGCAGCCGACGCAATGGCAACAGGTCACAAGACGTGCGTGTGTTGTGAGCCTTTTGGTGCCGAACCTCGTCGTGTGAGACTAACCCAAAAGAGAAAAGTGACACACAAGTCACTTGGAGATATTCGATTATTGATTCGACGCACTCACATCGTCGCCAGGACGCGTGTGTGGTCCAGCGTGTTCGGCTAGGTGCGCCCGCAGCTTGCGTCGAGGTCACGAGGTCCCACTTTTTCGTTGAGATCACGAGATGCCTGCGCCTGCCCGCACCACGTCACAGACCAAAAAAAGTTGCACCCTGCATTTTATACCCCACACTTTTTTGGTGTGGAGTGGGGAGTGCGAAAGAGACACAGGCGAAGTGCCCGAGTGCTGCCGGCACACTGCACTCTCGCCTTATCTGGCGTGCGCGCTTGGCCTCGCTTAGATGGTGCGTTGCGCAAAGAGTCACCAGACTTTCAAGACAAGACTCGCTCGCAGCCAGCCTCGCTTCAACCTCACTCTGAGCAGGACCTGCTCCAGAAGTGCCGTTCTCCCTTGCTCAACTTGGCTGTGCCGGGTCATGTCTTTGCGAATGAATGCTCTTCTCCGAGCTTTGTTGCGTGCGGTGAGGTGTTGAGGAGAGCCAAGGTCGTTGCGTATCTGCGAGGAGTAAAGCAACGAGGCTGGCGAGAGACGAGCTCACAAGAGAGGCCAAGCAGCGACGAGAGCGATTGCCCCGTGCTCTGTTTTGGCGAAGCCTCGCCGCCTGCAACTGTAACAACCTAAGGGAGGCTTCACACTGAGTTCCTCTTGCTGAGACCTCCGGCTCTCTTTTTGCGACAACGGCATGCTTGGCTTGCAACTTTTAGACCCGTTCCCACGCAGCCTAATCAAAGAAGCGGATGTCCCGTCCTTTCTCAAATGAGTTGCGCAGCAGCAACTCTCGCGAAGCTAGACCTTCCGACGAAAAGATCTGACTGCACTCGCGTGACAGAGATGACCGGATAGCCTCTGCAGAGAAGGAAGCGACTTGATGACATTCAGTGACTTTCGGGCCGTGCGTCTGAGCGAGCGGACGAGAGACGACAGAGGGTGCGCTCGGGTCATCTTCTCTTTGAGCACCCAGGAATCAGGATGTGAGAGAGTCGGGGCAACCGTCCCATCAAAACAGAGCAGGTGAGAAGAGAGAAAGAGACAGAGGGACAGAGGGACTCCTCATGGACAGGCACCCGAACAGAGCTGGAGGATGACCAGGCATTTCGACAGTCGCCTCTCGTCCAGCCTCATTTCTTTCGCCTATGGAACTGGCTTGGTGCTTGCGCCATCTCCCACTGTCTTCGGCCTGATCCGTCCGTGTGGCCTCTGCGCCGTTTTCCCCACGCTCTGTTGGTTCTGCGCTTGTCGTGGCTGCTGCTGCTGCTGCTGCTGCTGCTGCTGAGGCTGCTGCTCGTGTGAGTGCGCCCGCTCTTGCTTGCGTTTGTGCCTTCTACGCTTCAGCCATCGGGGTTCGCTTGACTGCTGTACCGCCTGTGCATCCATCGCCCACCCGCTTACTTTCTGCTTCTGCGCAGCGCTGCAACGGCCACAAGGCGCTTCTGACAGCTCAGACAGAATGAGCAAGCGAGCGAAGGACCGTGCGTTCTCTCTCGTCGAATGCAAATGCACTGTGGGCCACCGCAAGACAGCAACTGCAGCACCGCCTGGGAATTGGCCATCCTCGAGCTTCGTCGTGTGAGGTGCGCTTCGTATAAAGTCTCGACCCCCATCACCTGCTCCTTCTTTCTTCCCTCCTTCTCTCATCAGATCACACGATATCAACACTCTCGAGTCGCACTTTGCTCTCTCAAGACAGCCAGCCAGCCAGCTAACAGCCAACACACTCTATCAATCATCGACGCAGCGTTTGGCTCTTGCCATCGCCAACTAACCAGCGCTATCTCCCCGCCGCCGTTGTTGTATCTCAGTCACACGGCCGCCTGAATCTCCCCAACTTGGACCAGTCGCGAACGAACTAGAGTCTAGTCGTTCGTTCCCTGCTCCTCACCACCAGCAAACGTCTTCGTAGCTCTTCGGGCTACGTCTTCACCAACTCAAGCGTCTTTAGCACCGGCTATTCCCCTCCCTCCCCTCTTCAACCCTCCCACCCTTCCCCCTCATATCCTTCTCGTTCAAAATGGGCAAGAAATCCAACAAGAACCAGGAGCAGGCTGCCGACCTCACCCATGCAGTACGTATACACATTTCTCTTCGTCGTGATACCCTCTCAGCTTCTTTTGCCATTCATCAATCTAGGCTGTTCAGATTCACTGACATCTGCCACTCTCGCTCTATCTCCTCCACCTTCCCTTTTCACAGGGCCCCAAGGACTGCGGCGTGATCTTCGACAGCTCTGATGCGGTCTTGGACGAGGCCAGGAAGATGGTCCGTCTCGACCACGTCTCCAAGCCCTGGACTCGCGAGTCCTGGGAGAAGGCTAGGCCCTTCATCCTCGAGCAGCGTCAGAAGCTCGAGACCAGCGGCTGGGCAGGCACCGACTCGGCCCGCACCGAGCTCTACGTGCTCCGCCGCACCGCTCCTCACGGCGCCTTTACCGAGGACGGCTTCATGTACATCAGGGTCCCCAAGAAGTTCATCGACTTCCACCGATCCAGCCGTCCCGCCGACGACGACGCCAAGACCGAGGAACACGACGACGGAAAGCAGCGCAAGACGCTCCGTCGCCGCAAGGAGAACGCGCCTTCGTACAAGCTCGACAACGAGTTCATTTGGAAGGTGCGCGTCGACGGTGATGGCGAGAACAGCGACCGAGACCCCAACGTCATCCTCGACACGCCAGAGCCGCTCGAGAACATCTTCTACTTGGTTCAGTGTCTCTCGCCCGGTATGGCCAGGCTCGAGTACAACCGCAAGGATGCCATGCAGCCCAACACCAAGCAGTCGGACCTCCGCGACGACCCAGATGCGCCCGCCATGCGTCACCGCGCCGTGTTCGCCGCCAGCGAGAAGATGGTCCGCACGCTCCCTCCCGTCTTCTGGATGAAGAAGAACGAGCTTGAGCTGCGCAAGATCTTGGGTGGCGAGGCCTACGAGGCCACCATGCGCGCCGCCCAGGACGACAAGCGCTCGCACGTCCGCGACGTCAAGGGCCTCAACGAGAAGGTCTGGGAAGAGGCGCTGCCTCCGCGCTCCGAGTCGGACAAGAAGGGCAAGAAGTCGAAGGCGCCCAAGGCGCCCAAGGCGGTTGCGGCAAGTGCATGAGGAGCGGCTACGTGTGGCAACTGATCAGCTCTCGCTTGAGCTTCCAAGATCTTTTGCCATGTTGCTGCACGCAGCCGCTCCTCATGCACTTGCCCGTATTCCGCTCGACTCTATCTCTGAATCCCTGATCGCGACCGTGGTTCTCGCTTTCCCAATCGAAGCTCCGTTGTCCTGTTCTCGTCTCTGGCTCCGCTTCCGCAAACTGGCTACGCAAGAAAACCCATACCTACTGGCTCCGTCGAGACCGGCTCCGTTTTCTCTGTCCTCTGATGACTGCTCTCCCGCCGTTGGCGCGTCTGCGCTCTCTTTCTTCGTCCCCCCACTTGATCTCGTGTTGACCCGGTAAAGGGGCTGGCACACTGGCTCTGCGACTGTCTAGTCCAGCAGGCTTGCCAAGCACACAACGCTGCGTCGATCGTCATGATCTCACGTCTCTTCAACGAACTTTCTTCAATCGCAATCTGTCTTATCGCACAAGCAAAGCTTTTCTCACCTTGTACCACCACCTCGCATCTCTCTCATCGCATCCAGTCCCGCCACAATCCGCTTTTTCCTCGCTCACATGCTCTCTTGTGGGGTTTGGGGGGTCTTCTCGTCAACGGCCCTTGTAGTAACTTAGTATCGTCGCAATTCGCACCAGCACCGAATGAATCTCATGTTTGTCTTGTCCCGAAGATGGCTCGCGTGTGCTCAGTTGGATTGTCGGACCGGCTTGACCTGGACTTGAGTTTTGGGTGACAGGGCAGCTCAGTTCGTGTGCTTTTCAGCTTTCTCAAGATGCAGGCAGAGGCAATGACTGGAGAGTCGGAAATGCTGACCATTGCATCAAGTCAACGAAGCTACTCTTTGTCGTCCTCAGCGTCATCTGCGGCTGCGTCGCCTTGGTCCTCTTCTTGCCGCTCGCCGTCGCCCTCGCCGTCACCCTCCGCCTCAGCGTCTTCTTCTTGGGGCTGCTCCTCTTGCTCAGGCGTAGGCGGGCGTCGTGAGCCGATCCAGTCCTTCCTCGACTGGCCCAAGACGGTGCGCAATTGGTACTCGTACAAGCCCTCGGGACGCCATACTTGGTCGAGAGCGTGGTCCTGCTTCCACTGCTCGCTTTGCGCTTCGAGACGTTTCCTCGCCTTTTCCTCGTGCTTCTTTGCCTTCTCCGACAGCCCCTGCGTCACCATCGGCGCATCCAGCTCCTGAATCAGCGCCTGATTAACCTGTACATAATCCACCCCCAACAACTCCTCAACCAGCGGCGGCCCCGTCGGCACACCCAACACCTTGCCCTCCGCCCGATCGATCAACCTAAAGAACGGCGCCGGCATCTCCTTGAGCGCCTTGCGCGACAACTCTTCCCTGCCGCGCCTCCGCGCCTGCTCGGCCTCCTCGTCCGAGTCCTCAGCGCTCCCCGCGCGGGGCAGCTTGTTCCTGCTGCGCCCGACCTGCTTCTTGAGCAGGCGGTTGATCGTCTCGACTTTATCATCCTCGAGCTTCTTCTCGACCTGGTTCTTGCGCTTGCGCGCCGTCTCGGAACGTCGTAGCGCCAGCTCGTTTTCGGTGAGCTTCTTCTTGCGGTTCGGGTCGAACATGGGCAGCTCCATGTGCGAGGACTCGGCGCCGCCTTCGCGTGCGAGCTGGCGCGCGGTCTTGCCGATGATCGCTTGCATCTCGGCCGCGGTGGCTTCGTCGGGCTCGGATGAGTCGGAGTCGGAGGCGGAGAGGGCGTCGCCGTCGGGGTCAGCGGTGGTGGGGGCGCCACGGGTGATGTCGATGTCGTCATCGTCGTTGAGTTCGTCGTCTTCGGCGTCGGGGAGGTCGAGGTCGTCGTCGTCCGAGTCTTTGGCTTTGCTGCGCGGCTTCCATTTGATCTTGGTGGCGTCTTTGGCGCGGCGGGAGGGTGGGGTGGAAACGGATGCGGCTGCAGTTGATCTGGAGGACCGGCTTTTGGGTGCGGGCGAAGATTCCTCCTTTGCTACTGTTGCTGCTGCGGATGCTGCTGCGGATGCTGCTGCGGATGCTGCTGCGGATGCTGCTGCGGCTGCAGAGTTGGGTGTGCGGGTGAGCTTGACTCGCAGCGACTTCTTCCCTGAACTCGCAGTTGGCGTGGACGCCGTTCGTGCCGATGTCCTCGCGGATCGTTTCGGCGTCGACGATGCAAGACTAGACGCTGCTGCTTTGCGACCAGACGTGCGCGTCGCCCCCCTCCGCGAGCTCGACGGCGCATCGTACTCCTCATCGTCCTCGTCCAGCTCATCCGCATCATCATCCACAACCACATCGCCATCGGCATCGTCATCATCGTCATCCTCGAGCGCATCAGCCACCTCGTCCTCGTCCTCGTCCTCCTCATCATTCTCGTCGCGCATCACCGCACGCACGATGCGGCGGCGCTTTTTGGAAGGTGTTGTGCGCGCCATGCTCTCGTCGTCGTCGTCGTCGTCTTGGAGGTGCAAATCGCTGGCCGAGTCGTCGCCCGTGAGCTCGCTCCCGTCAGAGAGTGCGTCGTAGTCGGCTGGCATGTTTGGGAGGCGAGATGAAGGGATGGATTCTGAGGCTGTGATGCAGGTGTCACGGGTTCGACGGGTGTGGATGCGGCCGAGGGCGTAGTTAGGGGAAAATTAAGCTTGGGCGTGGCCGAGCTCCGGTGCGGTGCAGGATGTGACAACGGTGTCGTTATGAAGCTGGGAGGCGGCTGTGCAGATTCGAATGAGCTTGCGTAACTGTAGGTGCTTTCGCCAAGAGCAGATGTGTCGACGCAACAAGGTGCAGATGAGAGCGAAAGAGGAAGAAGACGGTATTGGCCGATGCGAGGAAGCGCATCTTCGTGAAGGCGGAGACGCGGACGAATCGGGCGATGCCTTCTCTAGCTTTGAACGAATCGGCGATGTGATGTTTTAGGAGGCGCGCGTGTGATTACTTGGAAACAGACGCGGGGCAGGCAAGCCGACAGAGAGAGACACGCAGACGATGTGACTGTAAAAAAGTGTTGGTCTCGGAGGCAGGAGGCGCCCACCAGCATGCTCGCATCTGCTGCATGTGTCTGCTGCCCATTCACGCTTTGCGTCGTTGAACCCTTGTCTTCAGCCTCATCAACCATTCACTCGCTTTCTCCATCATCTCTCCGATCACGCCTGACCCTCTTACCAACTGGCGGCATCATCAAAGACTCTCGGATTCAGCATATCACTTCACTCAAGCCCATCTTGCCATTGGACGGGCGACCAAAGCACGGATCAGGCGACTGGCTTGCATAGGTGTGCGTGCGTGCTAGGGTAGCTTCAGCCAGCACACACCTCACTCTATCTCTCTATCACGGAATTGATCGATTGTTCTCCACATAATCGCTGCCCATCATGTCGGCTTCCGCCGCATCGTCGTCGAGCAGTCATGATGCGTCTAGCGGCGGGAGCTCCGAAAAGTCCAGGTGAGTCGGCGAAGTCTAGCTTTGCATGCTGCGTCGCAGAGGCCCCCGTTCTCATCTCTTCTCCCCCTTCTTCACTTATCGCCTACAGCGTAATCCTCAAAGTCGGCATGGTAGGCGACTCGCAAATCGGCAAAACGAGCCTGATGGTGCGCTACGTCGAAGGCAGCTTCAACGAGGACTACATCCAAACCCTCGGCGTCAACTTCATGGAGAAGACCATCTCGATCCGCAACACCGAAATCACCTTTTCCATCTGGGACCTGGGTGGGCAGCGCGAGTTCGTCAACATGCTCCCGCTCGTATGCAACGACGCGGTGGCCATCCTGTTCATGTTCGACCTGACACGCAAGTTGACGCTCAACTCGATCAAGGAATGGTATCGCCAAGCGAGGGGTTTCAATAAGACTGCGATCCCATTTTTGGTTGGGACCAAGTACGATCACTATGCGACGCTGCCTCGCGAGGAGCAGGATGAGGTTACGAAGCAGGCGAGGAGGTTTTCGAAAGCGATGAAGGCGCCGTTGATCTTTTGCTCGACTAGCCATGCCATCAACGTGCAGAAGATCTTCAAGGTGTTGCTGGCAAAGGCGTTTGATTTGAAGTGCACCATTCCGGAGATTAAGGGGCCTGGAGAGCCGTTGCTCATCTACGTAAGTGCGAGAGAAAGTGCAGCGAGACCGAGTATTGATGTGCAGTGACTGACGTCCTTACGCATTGTCTTCTACAACAGCTCGATGTCTAGAGCCCCCCCCCCCCGAACCAAACCGTAGAGACGCTCCCAGAAACGCTCCTTATATACGCCGTCCTCGTCATGCCGACCTTCCTTTGTTCCGTTCGCACAGTATACCCCCAAAGGCCCACCCCGCTCATTGTCGTTTCGTTTTCTTATCATGCCCTCTCTCTCTCTCTCTCTCTCTTTCTCGCAAACAAAGTCAACTGCATCATTCAAACGCTTCCACTCTAGAACATGTCAACCGCACCTAGGCTTGTCCACTGCTTCATCGTTGCTCTACAGTCACGACCCATCTACCGCCTCACACCCTGCGCACAGTGAGACCCGACCTGATGCCCGCCATCGCCACCGCCACAGGCATCACCTCGAACACGTCATTCGCGCTCGGCGGGGCATCGGTCGCGCCCCACTCCAGATCCGCGGGCAGCCCAAACTCCTCGATATTCACCCTGACCCTTGCGCCGAGCGTCATCGCGTTAATTCTTACCTCGGGCAGCGCGACCCTGGCGGTAAACGGCCCCCTGGTCCCTTCCTGCGGGAAACCCTTCTCCAACAGCGAACGCTGCAGCAGCGCATGCACCCAGAAGCGCTCCGCGGAGCGCATCAGCTGTTTCGCCGCGACCTCCTGCCGCTCCAACTGGGGCAGCACGCGCTCGACCTCGTGCGTCCTCAGCCGCGCCCGACCACGCACCAGCTGGTGCTTGATCTGCCAGTGCGTCAGCATATCCGCATAGCGCCGCAGCGGGCTTGTCGCGCGCACGTAGCCGCCGGCCAAGACCGCATCGCGCAGCCCCGCTGGTGGCGCAAA
This sequence comes from Sporisorium sorghi, assembly GCA_023212695.1. Taxonomy (NCBI): domain Eukaryota; kingdom Fungi; phylum Basidiomycota; class Ustilaginomycetes; order Ustilaginales; family Ustilaginaceae; genus Sporisorium; species Sporisorium sorghi. The sequence goes on along the minus strand of JALCCG010000097.1, from coordinate 56,928 downwards.
CGGTGCCTTGTGGTCCGCGACAATGCCGAGCGAGAAGTGCTCCAGGGGGTGGGCGGCGTAGCCGCTCGAGCTGAGCGCGAGCCCGCGCGCAAGCATGTCGTGGTACGCAATCAGGCCGTGCCCCACCACGCCGTGCTCCGAGACGAGCGGCACAGACGTTGCCTCGGCGGGGACGTTGGTGCGCATTGCAAGCATTGAGTGAGCCTCCTGCTCCGTGTCCGGCCGCAGCTGGTACCGGTACGCAAACGCGAGGCTGTGCTGCTTGCCGAACGACGCGGCGATGCGACCCGCAAGGATCATGAGTTCAGACACGAGAAACGGCGCCAGTGCCGGCACGCGATCCGCTTGCGCAGACTGCTGTGACCCCGTGTTTGAAAAGGTAATGGTCGGGAAGCCGGCGAAGAAGTACGGTCGTTGCAGCGCACTCGCCGATACGGGCACGTGCGGGAGTGGAAGCGGCGAGACACTCACTGCGAAAGCAGGCGGATGCGTGAAAAACGCGCTGCATCGCGCGCGGTTCTCGCTCAGCTTGGTTGCGATTTTGAGCAGCAAGGCCAGTTCTCCAGCAGATGACGCTGTACCATCGTTGGGATTGGCGAGCATCGCGCTGACCCGGTTGTACGATGTCGTCTGTACATCGTGCACCAGCGCCGGTCGCACTTTGGTGTCCTGCACCAGACCCGTCGAGAGGTCGATGAGCGCGCTGAACGTCATCACGCGCTGACCGTCGCTGTTCCCGCTCGCCGGAGAAGCAGGACGCAGGCCGACGCCGTTGCGCACAAAGTCGTCCGGCAACATGGCCCATCGCGCCTCGGGAAAGTAGAGCGTCTGGAAGCGTCGCTCGGCTCTCTGACCCAACGCGTCGTCCGGTTGAATCCAAGCCGTCGGGTCGGCAATGTGGACGTGCACCCACGCCTGATCGCCTTCCCTGCCGTGGACCGGCTCGATCGAGATGCCGTCGTCGAGCTCGAACGCCCCCTCGTCGTCGATGACGTAGACGGTGTGGTCTTTACCAAAATCGTGCCGGATGGCTTCGACCTGCTGATCGAGCGTCACGCCGAACTTCTTTGCCAGGCTCGGCGTCATCGTAGATTGCCCCAGCTCCGACGCAGAGGGTTCCGGTTCCGGCTCGCCGCCATTCTCGCCCATCGTCGCATTGCGGAACGACGCATCGAGCCGGATCGGGTTCTGCCACGGCGGCAGGGCGCCGATTGACGTCAAGAAGCGCATCACGAGCGCATGCTGCAAATCAGATCCTGCAACCACATCCGTCCCCACCGTCTCGAGCACCGATCGGCCCAACGCCCGCTCCGGCTCCACCAGCATCAGCTGCGCCGCGCGTTCGACCTCCAACAGCTCCGTGGTGTCGGGATGCGGCAGGATGCGGAGGTGCCCGCCGGCGCGTTTGACGATCTGCATGGCGATGCTGCCGTGCGTGTCTTCCTGCACTTCACGTCGGGAGCCGAGGCTGGCTTGGATGAACTCGATGATCGAGCGGTCTTGCGGCGTCCATGTGACGTCGAGGTCTGCGTGCGGGGCGTCGACAAAGCGAGGCGGTCCCGAGAGGTCGTACGGGTGCGCTTCGGCCCAGTCGCGGATCTTGCTGGCTTTGCTGCAGAACGCGTCGATATACGCTTGACCTTGGGAGCCCGGTGGGCTCGTGATCCAGCCCGAGATCAACTTCAGATTCGCACGCTCGGCGTCGCTGCGACACGTAAACAGCTGACTGGTACGGTGCGACAGCGCATCGGCCAAAAAGTGCGTAGGGTGCGACATGAGCAGCGCATGCGCCGCATAGACCGTGCTGGCAGTCAGCGGTTCTGCTTTCTTCTCCGGACTGGTGCTGGAAGCACGACGGACTTGCTGCTCGTGCATGAGCCTTGCCGCTTCGAAGGTCGTGATCGCACCCGTGCGGAGGTCCATCCTCTGCTTTCTCAGCTTGGCCGCTGCTTCGGCGCTATCGGTGTGCGATGCGTCGGCATCCAGCAGAAAGAGCGACTGGAAGCTCGGCATCAGCCGCTGCAGCTCTTTCTCCTTCTGCCGTTCGAGCACACGCAGCTTGTTGCAGATCGACGCACGCGCCTCGAATCGTGGTACGTCGACCGGTTCTTCTTGCACGGCAGTTCCTTCCACGGGGTCCGAATCGGCTACAGTGGCGAACGAGTGGGCGTCGTGCGAGCCATCGCTGTTGACCGGGCTGTCGAGGCTATTACTCGAAACGACGTACTTCGTGCTCTTCGCAGCAGCGGCCTGTGTGAGGCTCGACTCGATAACGCCAGGGATCTGCATCATCACGTCGTTGTCCTTGTACAGCACGATCTGGCCAGACGTGACCAGCACGAACAGATCCCGCATCCCCGCATTCGTCCTATGTGCCTTGGTCGCCTCCTCCCGACTCAGCTGCATATCCTCCGGGGGAGGCAAGACAATGCCCATGGCGACATTTTTGCGGCGCACCTCGACAAAGTCGCCCGGCCTCAACTCCCTGCGTGGTGCGATAAAGTCGCGAGCCGAGATCTGTGTCTGTACTCTCGAAGTCCTTCCAAACCCGTCATCCGCGACTTGGGCATGGAGTAGAGGCCGCATCAGCACCCTAGCCGCATGCGATCCCAGCAGCGTCTCTGCATCATTCGAGCCTACAGACCGCGCCAGACTCCTGCCGGCTTCGCGCGACAGCTTGGGCCGTCCCACATTGCGTCGACTGCTCGGACCGGGCGTTGGCTTCCAACCGGAGTACTTGTCCGAAGTGGACTTGCTAATCGAGTCTGCATGTCGACCTAGACGGGAGGCGGTGAGGATGTTGTTGCTGATTCGGTGCTGCTTGGCGCGCTCGTTGGCCTGTTTGGCGTTCGCGGTGGGTCTGTTGTAGGGCGCTAGGGCCGGCGAGGAGGTCAAGAAGGTGCGCGCGGTGGATGTAGTCGGAGTGAGGTGGCTGGTTTTATGAGCTCCGTCTAGAAGCAGCAGCCTGCTGGTTGAGACGGGAAGCTTCATGGCTGGCAAGTGTGTTGTGAGTAAGGAAGGAAGAGAGGTCGTCGAGAAGAAATTTCTGACGTGAAGAAAAAGTCAATTCAAAAGATCGGATCTCGGACAAGGAACCTCCGCACTCTGACAGGCAAGAAGAAAGCATGCTCAAGAGCTCGTACAACCCTCGTCCAACCGTCGTTCACTCTTGCCACCATCAACCCATCACTCAACTACGTCCGAAACAGCGAGCGAGAGAGAGGAAAGACAGAAACGATGCGATTGCAAAAACCGATGCTGAAAGCGACAAAAACGAAGAAACCCAAACGAATGTGTGCGATGTCTATTATAAATGATCCAAAAGCAAAGCTCCTCCATCGATCAGGCAGCATACGCCCACCTCTGACCATGGGTCAAGTCCCGCTCCTCCAAATGCCCAATCTCCGACTCAATACCCACATCCTCCTCGCCCCTCTCTCCCGGCGTCAGATCGTCAAACGGATGCCAGCTGCTGCGCTTATCCAGCCTCAACTGCTTCTCGCCCCTCGCGTCCATGCCCGCGTACAGCTCCCTTGTCTTGTCCGCATCGAACCTTCTCCCCACCGCGCCGATCTTGCCGAACGTCTCGAACAGCACCAAAAACAGCAGGCTGCCAGTGACGACGCTCATGAGGCTGAGCGAGTCCCAGTCGGCCTTGAGGGGCAGGAAGGCGAATTCGATGGCGACGACGAAGCGGAGGCCGATGCTGCGCAGCCAGCGCGGGAGGAGCGTCGAGCCGTGCACGTCCAAGTTCCTATGCATGCAGCCGATGAGTCCCAGGCATACGAGCACGCACGATGCCGAGCCGCCAAAGTACCACACGTACCCGCCGCGGATCTCGGCGTGCGAGATGAGCGACGACAGCGCCGCTGCCATCAGCACCAGCGCGGCGGTCAGCGGGTAGTGGATGTGGCTGAACGTGATGCTGGTAAACGAGTTCCGACGCAGCGCGTGCTGGTACACCCGGCTGCCGTCAGCGTCGTAGTAGATCCAAATCACCAGCACGCTGATCGCAATACCCAGCGCCGCACGCCCGAATTCGTCCTGCACGCCGTAATGCCCCGGGCTGGCGGTGAAGTTGCTGCTGATGATCGACTCGCCCACGATGAGGATGACGAACAGCACATAGCGCTCGATCGAGTGCTCGTGCGACTGCGCGGGTATAAACATGTGGTTCCCCGTCCGCTTCCCTCGCCCGTGGAACAGCTTGATCGCAGCCGCGACAACGTACGCCCGCGCGAGCTCCACGCCGATCCCCGCGCACATGAGCACGAGGATCAACAGCGGATCGCTCGTCAGCGTGATCGGGATGTAGATCGCCGCTATCACTGTCAGCGCTAAAGCGTTGAGCCACAGCGCCTTGCGGAACTTGGGCAGGCAAAAGCCGTAGTAGATGTAGATGCCCAGCCGCCACAACTTTGCGACCAAAAAGAAGCCGATGGCGGCGTGGATGGCGCGGTCGTAGCCGTCGGTGAACCAGTAGTTTCCGAATGCAGGCGCGGCTAGCTTGATGCTCTCCTCCGCAGCAGCGCTGTCGTCTGAAGAGGCGGCGCGACGGAAGATCTGCTCGATCTCTGCAACAATACCATGCGCGAGCTGCTGCGAGGGCGCATCGCCCTCCGCCTCCTCCGTATGCAGCTGCGCCAACAGCTCCGGCGTCGCTTTCACAATCTCCACCGCAGACACATTCGCACAGTACCCACTGAGCAGTATCATCCACCCCAACAGCAACAACCTCTCCAACATATCATCCGTCCCGCTCGTGTTCAGAAACAACCGCACATCCGTCCAGATCGAGAAACACGGCCAGAAGGACAGCACGAACTTGAGCGCGTTGATCGCCGAGCTGCTCTCGGCCGTCGCATGCCCGAGCTTGTTGACGACGGCGACGAAGATCAGGTCGAAGACGAGCTCGAACTGGCTGGGTTTGCGCTCGTCGCGCTCGCGGTACAGCTTGTTGCCGTGCAGCCACTGACGGATTACGGGGCGTTTTAGGAGGTGGCGGAACGTGATGGGCACGTCGTCGCCGTGCAACTCGACGTGCGGTTTGGTGTTGTCGGTGGTTTTGTGGCTGCGCTCGCGCCCATGGACGATGTCAAACAGGCTTCCCGCACGAGAGTGCTCGTGGAACCCTTTGGATCGCCGGCGGAGGTGGGTCAAGTTGGACGAAGTGGGAGGGAACTTCTCGATGCTCGACTGGTGCGTGTGCTTGCTGTCCTGGCTGTAGTCCATCGCCATGGGTGCGGCATGGGTCACGAACCCGGCCTGGCTCGCAGCTGAATGCGCCGTGGTGATGGGCTGCAGCGGGATCACAGTCTCGCGTGGAGGCGTGCCGATGTGCGCAAGATGCTGCTCGGTCGTCTCGACTTCATGCCAGCTCGTCGTTGAGGGCTGCGAGGCTACATGGTGCGGGTGATGAGAGGGATCGACGGTGCCGCTGTCGTGGTAGCGATGACCGAAGGGGCCGTAGAGGTTCGGGTCGATGACCACCTCCTCTTTCTCGTCCGGTGGTGATTGTGCAACCTGCTGGTTGCGAAACGGTCGATGGTAGCCAGACATCGTGCCAACACTCTCCTGTGCCAGTAGAGGTGGAGCTGAGGCAGATACGTCAAGCGAGGAAGATGGTGATGTGAGAGGAGGAAAGAGAAGGGAAGATACAAGGTGCAGGTACAATTGAACCTAATGGACTGCCCTGCCCGTGCTGAAAAGCTCAGCTGAAGCAAGGAAAGAAGATGCAAGCCTGAAAAGGCAAACCAGTGGGACGTTCACGAGAATGAACAAGCCCACGGTTTGCTCACACTGTGGGCTTAGCGTGCTGTGGCGGATGGGCCTTGCTGCAGCAGCGAGCGGTCTTTCAGCGTTCTTCACAAGCATGAGATCTGAGCGCTCCGCTTGATAAGACCACACCCTCTGTGCATGCATCTATCAAAGGGGCTGTGCAGCGGGTCTCCCACCCTCACAGCCCTCCGGACACTACCCTCACTAACCTTCCAAGGCCATGACCAGCCATCACATGTTCGGAAGTCGAAGATCATCGAGAATCGAACAGCGCTGAACCTTGTTGGTCGGTCGCTCTTTGAAAGAGAAAAAAGGCTCCCGTTGCGACACGCAAGTGCCAAGACTCGGAAGCATGCACGTCGTGCATGGACCCGAGCTCCTGTCTGTTTTGGCGGGTTCTGGCCTTGTGTGCTTTCAACACGTGCGTGTTTCACACCCACACGCGAGACCAACACTTTCCAGTCGACGCCCTCTCGATGGAGGCCACCAACACCCTCGGACGATCGCAACACCATCACAGACGATCAGTTACACATTGAATGTCAATTGAGATCAACAAGAAGCCAACAAGCACATACAGATTAGAACGCTTCCATACACCATTCCTACCAATGCTTTCCTTAGAAGCCTCCCGAGCGGCCGTCCTCAAACTCGATCGGCTCGTCGTTCTCCTCTTCATCCTCATCTTCCTCCCCGTCCTCCTCTGCAGACTCCCTCGACCGATCCCGCGAATCATCCGCCTCGCTCTCGTCCGCCTCCTCCACCAACCCCTCCAGCGGCTTGGCACGGAACGTGTTGAAGCTGTAGAAACTCGAGCTGGCACTCGGCCCCAACGCACCGCCGGCGCCGCCCGGGCTGCTGTTCGCACTGCCATTCGCAGCGCGCTGCGACCGAGCCGGCGACTGCGCGACTGCCGACATGGACGGCTCTGTGTCGCTGCCCGCATCCGCCGCCTCCGGGGCAAACCCGCTATCGCTGAACTGGCTTGGAGACAGGCCGCTGTCGAAGATGCCGGGACTCAACAAGCCTTTCTCGCCGTTCGCTTTAGTAGTGGGCCTTTGAGCGGCTGGGGCCGAGAGCGAGTCGTAGACGTCCAGATCCGTGAGGAAGCTTCCTGCAGATGCAGCTGGTGGCGCTGCCGCAGTCTTGTCTGACGAGGCGCGATCGCCGATGACATCCTTGTCAGCGGTCGAGGGCCCAACAGCTGCCTCGGCAGGCTCAACGCCTGGAGTAGCGATTCCAAGCCCAGTCGCTGCAGAAGCCGGCGTAGCAGCACCCTTGGCCTGCGCAATCACATTGTTGCGGAAGACAGACATGGGCGCGGAGCCGTTCGGTACGCCCTTGTCACCACCCGTCGAGTTCACCGCCTTGGGTGTAGACGCGCCATTGGGCTGCGCGACACGCAGCGACTTGCTCGAAACACTGTGATGCAATCTGTCCCTACCACTACCAGGCACCTCGAGCGACAGCTTGCCCGCCGACGGCTCCTGACGCCCACCCTTGGACCTGAAACCGCCCAGACCGCCCATCTCGAACCTACGACGCAACTCTGACATGGACTGCGCCTTGTTGAGCGAGCCCATACCTTCAGGAGCCGATACGTCGCTAGGACGACCCCTGGTGTCGATCGACGTCGCACGCGATTCAAACTCGATATCGGTCTGCTGCGTCTCGAACGACTCACGAACGCGTCCGTCGTACGAAATCTTTCGCATGGCCGACGCGGATCGCGGCCCCGCACCCAGACCACGCGCATTCGAAAAGTCGGAGCTGAGATCCGCCATCGACGCCGAGTTGTCGAGCGACACCTGCGACTTGCTGAATCGACTGGGGAAACGGCCCCACAAGCTAGGACGGGCGTATCGAGCGTTGCTGCTGCTGGCCGACATCGAACCGGCCATCGCCGAGCCTGCCGCACTGCCAAAGCTGGTGTCCATTGTGCCGGCATCGGCCTTGCTCGACTTCTTGCCGCGCGAACGACCGAGCGAGCGTGCCTGGCGCCGATTCGAGTTGCCTCCCGCCAACATAGCCGAGCGCGCCTCTTTCTCGTCGAGCGTGAACATGGGTTTGGGCGTCTTGAGCGACAGATCGCAGCCTGCCTGCGCCAAGATCCTCGGGATGTCCATGTGGCCGTCTGCCGTCGTCATACGGTGCGTGAATGAGCACTGCAGGCCAGGTCCCAAGATGAATTCACCACCGAGCAGCTTCATATCGCCGGGGTTGCGAATGGGCATGTCGAACAGGCCCTTCTTGATGGCCACGAGAATACTCTTAGTCATGCCCATGCTGGCATAGTCCGGTCGCGCGCAAGCCGGGTTTGCATCGTTGGTGCGCAGCGTCATGCCCAGCGCGCGGTACACGTTGCGCTTGGGATCGGCAAACATGGGATACGGCACCTGCATCACATCGCGGTACGCCTTGATGACGTGCCAGTCACCCTGTCCGATGATGACGAAATCCAAGTTGGCCCTCTTGAGCGGCAGCGGGTCGATGTTGCGGACGGACATGGCAAACTGCTGGCAGAAACCACACCACCAATGACGCAGGAAGCAGGCCAGAGTGCGGCGCTTCTTGAACAGGTCTCCGAAGAGCACCTCCTCGCCGTTCTGGTTGTAGACGAGGCACTGTGACGCCTCAAAGAGCTGGAGCATTGAGGGCGGATGGATGGCGTACGAGCCTTCGGGGATGCCAGCCTCGCGAGCAGCCGCCTTGACATCCTCCGACTCGTCCTCGTTGATGAACATCATCTCGTTCGTAGCAGTCGCCTTGGCAGCAGCATCGTTGGCCTTGTTGCCCTTCTGCATGGACTCGGGTCTTGGCGCAGCCCCTTTCTTTGAAGCATCGCCGTTTGCGTTCCTGACACGATCCACGATCTGGAGCTCTTCTTCGAGGCCCCAAGTCCCAGTTTTAGAGGGAACTGCCGGTGCAGCGGCACCATTGGCTCGGGCGGCGCCCGATTCGGTGCTCGCGCTGCCTCTGCGGTTGGCAGAGCCTTGCTTGGCGCTCCTTTGCGAGTCGCGCTTGGACAAGCTTGCCGCGTTGGCACCATTGCTGCCGATGCGCTGGTGTTGCATGAAGCGAACTGCGTTGGGGATCGACGGCGAAGCGTCCTGCGCAGGTTTGGGTTTGGGCGCCTCTTCCTGGCCCAAGACGAATTGTTGTCCTTCGACCTCGAGCACCGATTTCTGAGCATCGCTGACTGCGCGGAACTGATCACTCGAAGCGACGGGAGCTGTGGTGGGCCTTTTGATCGTGGCTCGTGAAGGCGTACGAGTTGCCGTCGGCGTGGGTCCGGCAGTCAAATGCGGGTCGGTCGACACATCACGAGAAGAGGCGTTTGCCTTTGGCTGCTGAATGATGCCCAATCCAAATGGACCGGGTGCAGAAGAAGCAGTGGCTGCTGTGCTAGGTCGCTGTCTGCCAGCCGAGCCACCGCTTGCAGCTCTCTCGAGCATGTGTGCATGTGCTGCTTCCTGAGCGATGCGCATGAAGTTGGACCCGCTCGGGTCGCGAGCAGCCGCAACGGCATGAATACCGTTCTCCTTGGGAGGTGGCAAGGGTGCGAGTTCCTGGGCGGGGCTGGCTTGCGGAGAGAACTCGGCTGCGTCTGAGCCAGTGCCGCTGGTAACACTTGGACGTCGCTCGGATGGGTCGACGTCCGAGGGGACTGCTTTTCGTCGAATTCGATAGGTCGAGGTGGAGCTAGCTGCAGAGGCGATCGAGGTGGAACTGTCGCGACGGCCAGCACCAGAAAGCCGACGGACGGCGCCATTGGCTTTGCCATTAGGAACAGTAAGCGTGCCAAATGGACTGGTTGGACTTGAGCTCGGCTTGCCAGTGGCGGATTCGTCTCCGTTGGGAAGGGGCAAGAAGGTTGCGGACGGGCTGCTGGTTGGCGACACTAGGCCTGCTTCACTCGACTGCCAGTCTGGGACTGTAGGTGTGGGTGGGACAACGGCAGTCTCGACGTGGCCAAGCAGGGCGGATGAGATGGCAGGAGCCGCTACCAGCTCGGGATCGGTGGAAGATGCGTCTGCACTTTTTTCGGTCTGCGTAGCATCGTCTTGGACGACTTCGAGAGCCTCGTGCGATGACTCTTTGTCCTGGTGCGTCGCGATTGAGCTGTTGATTTCGCTGAGAGGGTTGACCGAGGATTTGGCGGCGGCCTCTTCGTGCTCGGCGCTTGTTCGAGGCGTGGTGAACACCTCGACAGCCTTGGAGTCAGCATCGGTGCCGCTGCGATTACGCCCTTTTGTTGAGCTCGTGGCAAGAGTCTCGTCGTGACCACAGCCCGAGGAAGCCGAGCTCTGCGCCTGATGCTTGAGGTCGTCGCCGTCGAAATCGACATTGTCGACCGAGTGCCTCGCGTCCTTGGACGAGGAGGTGGCGGAAGAGTCGGTAGAGAGCATCGAGTCGCGCTTTGATGCTTGAGCACCGACCAAGCCGGAGGATGAAACAAGGACAGGAGAAGTGGAGAGGTTGGATGCAGGCGAGGCCGACTTGTCGGACATGAAGCTTCGAGTTTTGGCGTCCTTTTGCGAAGGCACGTCGAAGCTGTTGCTGGCAAGGATGGGAATCAGCGAAGCAGAACGGTAGTCGCCGGTGAGGAAGCTGCTGTGACGGCGCGAAGCTTTTGTGGATGCTGTGATGAGTGCAGCCGGCTCTAGCAAGCCAGAGGTGGGAGTGTGGTGAGAGTCGCTTAGTGTCTCGAAATCGCGAGTGCGTCGGATCCAAGAGGCACGCTTCGAGGCGGGCTGGGCTGCTGCACCGGTGGTGAGTTCTCGCAGGCCTCCAGATGAAGTGACGACGGCCCTGCCAGCAAGGTTGAGAGCCGAGTCCGGCGTGTGTGGCGAGCTAGAGCGCTGAGGAGCGGTGCCAGGACGCCTTGAGCTTTGCCAACGAGAAGAGGGAGCGCCAGGTGTCTTGAAGGTTTCAAGCTCGTTAGGTGATGCACCAGGCGAGGCGGCCAAGCGTTGCTGGTGGTACTTTTGCTCAAGGATGAGCTGACCGCGACGTTTGGTGTGGGAAAGAGCGCAATCCACGTAGGGGCGTCGGTAAACGAAGCGGTCGTGGAGGTCGATGTCGCCGGTAAAAGCAGGCTCGTAGCGACTGTCTGCGGTTTGGAGGTCGTCGACGGTTGCTTGTTCGGAGAGGCGAGAAGAGTGGGTATCAGAGGTGTGCGGCTCTGCGGCTGCAAACTCGTTCGTAGGGAGGATTGGGCTTTTTCTCAGGCTGAGGCCCGCTTCCATGCGATCGTTGGGGACGAGGATGCTATTGGCGCCGGTCAAGTGGTGGTCAGCAAGGACGGGCGCCGAGACAGACGTCGGAAGATTTGGGATGGAGCGATCGGCCGAGGCAGGAGCGGAAGCAGCCGGAGCTGGGACCGAGGTGCCAAACGCACGCGAGGCAGAGCGCGGCGAAGAGAGACCGATGACAGGCGAGGAGGACGAGGTGAAGGATGCGCTAGAGGCGAGAGGAGATTGCGGTGGAGAAGTAGCGTTGAGTGCGGAAAAGCTTGGTGAGTGGACGTAGGACACAGTCATGCCTTTTCGTCAAAGGGACCGGTCTGGTTTTTTTTTTTTTTTTTTTTTTTTTTTTTTTTCTTCGAGCAGCAAGAATCCTTGCAGCGGCTAGAATGAACAGCGGCAATAAGGCTGACGTAGCTCGAGAGCAAGTCCGCGAGAGGAGGGGGTGATTGCAGCGTTGTGTTGGGAAAGAGCGTCGAAGCAAAGTAGAACGATGCTGCACAGGTGGTGAATAACGTTCCAAGCGAATGTCCAAAGCGTGTGTGTGTGTGTGATGGTGGTGGTGAAGAGACGTCCCGCGATCAACAGCGAGCGGGGATATCGGTGTGGAGCATCACGATGAGACGTGGGAGAGAAGGCGATGTGGTATCGAGAAGAGCCACTTGGTTGGGGAAGAGGGGAGGGAAAGAGAGAGAGGAGAAAGAGGAGCAGGCGATGGAGGTGAGAGGAGAGAGGAGAGAGGATGGCGGATAAAGGTCGATTTTGACAAGAGTGACACTGGCGGACAAAAGGCTAGAATCTGTCTCGTCTGCGTGCTAATGCTCAGCTGAGAGGAGAGAAGAGCAGGAGGCGGCGGCGGCTGAAACGACACACACGCAGCAAAGTCGTGTGCAGGCAGCATGTGTGCGTGTGTGCGTTGTGCTGCTTGCGGACAGAAATCCATGAATTCAGCCCGACCAGCAACAAAAGGACGGAACGGCAGCAGTGTCTTCGGAATTGAACAAAGGCGGTAAGCAGAAGCAGCGACAGCAGCAAGCAAGGGGAAGTGAAAGAGCAGCAGCAGCGCGGGGTCAGTCAGTGGTGAGAGAGCGGCTATCGAATAACAATCAATCGCAGCAGCAGATGAGCACTCTCTCCGGCGTTTGGTTTGGTTGGTCTGCATGCAAATTGGCCTCGCTTACAAGACAACGGAAAGCTGAGTCGAATCTCGCTCTCTCTCTCTCTCTCTCTCTCTCTCGTTCTCTGTTGAAATCACAAACGTACGGGTTCGCCGATTTGCTCTCGACTTGAAGCCCCGCCAAACATCTCTCGTTCGCAAACATTTGAGAGCTAGGCTGAGTCGATCTCTGATCAGCACACTGCTTGATGATGGCGCTGGCGTTTGATTGGGCAGAATGACAGTGCGAGATGAAGCCAAAGTGGGAGATCCGATGTGTCGGAAACACTTCCAAATTTTACCGCCTGTGATGAATGATGGACTGACTCACTTCAAATGCTCCAAACACCGGAGGCGCCGATGCCTGAAACCGTGGCTGTCGGATGGATGACTTTGCGACATCCGATTCCCCCCAATCTCGCGAATACACCATTTCTTGCCATCTCAATCTGCCATGACAACGGCAACTTAGCTGCTGTACAATCTGCTGCAGCAAGCCACAGCGAATGCGAAAGAAAGAAAAAGACGTCCCGGTGGCTGCGAGCGGCGGCATGCAGGGTTAAGCGAAGTGCATCTTCGACCTGTTGATCATCCCTCTCAGGGCCACAAAAGTCTAAAAAGGGCAGGATGAGAGACAGGGGCAAATCAGGAACACGTTACAGCGGAAAGCCAGTCAAAGCAGAACCAGCTCGTGAATTGCCTTTCCTCTTACGCCATTCGAGCAGATGGCAAACAAGCGCCTCTGACCTTTTCTTTGTCCTGTCAAACGCAAACATCACACCCTATTGACGCCTGACGCCCAAAGACTCCGATTGTTACTGCAGCAAAGGACGCATGCGTCTCCGTCTCTGTCTCTGTTGACATCCGCCTTAGCCGCTTGCTCTGAACCTGCTCCTAGACCTCATCCGCGGGGCGCTGGACACGAGAGGATCACGCCGCCTTTGCGGCCCAAACCATGCCTCCTGCCAACGCAGTGCAAGCTCTGACCGGGTCGATTCAAGAAAGGCCGCGCGGCAATGCGCCACGATCACTGTTCTTCTCTCGTTTGGCCGGACCCCTTACCGCGTACCTGCTTAGTGTGTGAAGCTTCACCACGCGATCTGCATCTCACGCTCAGCTCAGGGTCCAAGAAGAACCCTTGCACGTCGTTGAAACCTTCTCCTTGCTTTTACCGACGGTGTTCCTTCGATCGTATGCATGGAACAACCGTTCTTCCGGTCAGGCCTCTTTCAAGCAGGCATCATTCTGCCGCTTCAGCTTGAGTTGTTTGGCTGCCGTCGGTGAGGAGGGCAGTTTCCACAGGTCAGATTGTTCTTGATTGTTACATCGCATATCGCGTACAACAAAGCTGGAAAAAGCCGCTACCCGAGATCCGAAGTCGCTGAGTGGAGGCTGAGCATGAAGATGATGATCAACCTTCTCGCCTTCCACTCCTTCCTCCATCGTAGCTCACAGAAGAACCCATCATGACCGCGCTTACGACAGTATCACCGACTCTTGCGCTCGCTCGCACAGCGCTACCACGCCATCTCATCAGCCGAACCACCCTCAGAACATCCCTCGCCGCGCGGCACTGCAACTTCTGCTCCTCCGCTCTAGCCCGCTCCACCTCCGCCGCCGCAGCAAGCGATGCGGACACTCGATGGAAAGCCGCAGTAGTTCCGCATCGCGGCGTCGTGGAAGTAAGCGGTCGAGATACCGTCAAGCTCCTGCAAGGTCTCGTGAGCAACGACGTCAAGGCGCTCGAATCGACCCCATCATCCTCGCCAACACTGGTCTACGCCGGCTTCATGAACCCGCAAGGGCGCATGCTCGCCGATGTATTCGTGCACCGCCAGGCGCCGCTCGAGGACGGATCGCCGCGGTGGCTGCTGGATCTCGACTCGCGCACGCTGCCGTCGCTGCTCAGCTTCGTCAAGAAGTTCAAGCTGCGGTCCAAGGTCAAGCTCGCCGACGTGTCGGGCGCGTACAGCGTCGTCCAGGCGTGGAGCCCCTCCAGCTCCGCACCACCAACAGATCTCACAGAGCGGCTGAGCGTGGACCCGCGATGCCCGGCCATCGGGCTGCGCGGTGTGCTGCCCACCGCTGATGGCCTGGACTTCAGCGGCACCGTCAGTGCGGAGGGCGACGAGTACACGCTGCACCGCATCGTCAACGGCGTCGCGGAGGGCGCGCTCGACTTTCCCGAGGCAGCCAGTCTGCCGCTCGAGAACAACCTGGACTACATGCACGGCGTCGACTTCCGCAAAGGCTGCTACGTCGGCCAGGAGCTCACGGCACGCACGCATCACACGGGCGTCGTCCGCAAACGCATCGTGCCCGTCTCGCTCTACCTTCCGAACACGCCACCGCCGAAGTCTATAGATGAGATAGATCGCGCGTTTGCGTCCGAGCTCCCGTCGCACCTGGCTGAAGTGCGCTCCCGACCCATTGTCGCGCAAGACGCCGCGGGTGGGGGCAAGCCGGCTCGTGGGAAGGCTGCGGGCAAGTTCACCGCGGGTGTGCACAATGTCGGCCTCGCGTGTCTGCGCTTGGAACAAGTCAGGCGGTGGGCGGATGCGCAGGCGGCTGATGCGAGCGGGGACGGGTTGGAGATGTCGGTGGTGGCCGCCGACGGCGAGACGACGCTGTTCGTCCGTCCGTGGATCCCAACCTGGTGGCCCAAAGAGGAGGAGTCGTTGCCGTCAGACGCAGACGAGTAGAAGTGAATGCAAAACCCTCAGACCCAACTTCGCGGCTCTGCCAATGTCGGTGCCTATGCGGTACAACTACACTTGATTCTGTGCGAGAACACTACAGGCCCACTAAGTCACTTGGAACGAGACCCTTGAGCTCGGGCGCTTTTAAGCATCTCTCCGCGCTCCACCGCCGCTGTCTTGGTCCGCTCCGCAGCCAGCCGGTAGAGCGCGTCCACACTCAACGTCCCCGCATCATTGACATCGGCCAGGCCCGACGCACCACTACCCAGGCCTGCTGGATCAACAGGCGGCGCAGATCCTTGCGTTTGTGAAGATGCACTCTGCGCCTCGAGCGCCCTGCGCTTCTCCCGGAAGCTGCGCAGAACCCACTCGCCGTAGTCCGTACCATTTCCAGCCTCGCGATCCGCGCCCCCGGACTCGCCCGACCGCATGACCCTATCCCGCGCTTCGCGGTATCGCTTCTTGCTGTGCAATGCACGCTGCACCGACTTGTCCATCGGCATCGACGACGCTTGCAGCCACGGCTGCAGCTTGGCCGTGTACTTGGCGCTCGTGATCCACCGAGGTGTCTCGATCTCGTACCTGGCCGTGGATCGAGAGGCAGACCGTGAAGCGTTGTCGAGCGCAGTCTGTGCCAAGATCTCTGCCACCCCGACCGGGTTCGAGGCGGCATCGGCGTCGAGCAGCTTGGCGATCGTCATGTCCGCCAGAGCGAGTCGCTGTCTGGTTTTCAAGCGGACTACGTCTCCGCGCGAGAGACCGGCGACTGCTTCTCTGTGTTCTGCTGCTGATGTGCTAGCATCGGTGGTGGGGGCCGAGTCGTGCGGGCTGATGCGGACGACGGTGCCGATTCGGCCGAATTCCTTGTTCGCTTCCAACGAGGTCATGACACGGACGGAAGGCCACGTTCGAGGCATTCGAGTGGCGACCGAAGATGCGGGTATAATGTCAAACACGGGATCGAGTCCAAGCTTCGACGTGCGGTCTCCACCGTCGACATCGTCCTGCCACGCCTTCCTACGACTGGACCTGCCGGATGGCTTGTTCTGCGGGGCCGCAGGAGCGGAATCGGAAACTTGCGCAAGGCTCTGCTCGTCGAAAGGCTGGCCAACCAGACGACACAGCACCTCGACCAGATCCGCGGTCATGACGTGAGCAGAACTCGCTGTCCTCTGCTCGTCTTGCAAGTGCTTCAACACCGCCTCCGGCAGGTCGAGAAGCAGATCGTAGAAGTCTTGTTCGATGGGGATGCGCTCCATTGCGGGTCGACAGTGCTTGACGCCAATGCCGGAAGTGGGGTGGATCTGAGTCGACCAGAATAGATACAGTGCAAACACCACCGCCATTACCTTAAACAGCTGTCCGAGGTCCGCAAATGCAAACGATCCAGCATCGTCTTGCCTCGAAGTAGCGGCGTTGCGGTTTCGTTCCAGCACGTAGGGTTCTAGATGTTGGAGGAGCACACGACAGATTGCATCCCCAAGAGCATGCTTGCTGTCGGTGTGATCTGCGAAAGCGAACTGGACATAGTGCCAGCCCTTTTTCCGCCAAACTTGGGCAAAGATCGAGAACGGAGAGATCGCATGTTGAGCTGCGCCTTGTGAAAGGTCGATTCGTTCTGATGATGGACCCGCTTTGCAATCGGAAGAGACCTCCTGTTCGGCTGTCAAGATCTTGAGCAGCAGGACTTCTGCAAAGCTGGACAGCAGATCATCGACGTCGTGCCGCAGTTGGGTGACAAAGGTCTCGTCGTTGGGAAGCTGCGTCAAGCCCACGGGCAGAAGTGAGAGGTTGCGGGTGAGCAAGGGTGATGGAGCCAGCGGTGGCGATACGTTGCGTCCGCCTGGACGCTTCTTCTTCCTCGACCCCTGACCCATCACTCCGAGATGGGGAAAGGGTGGTATCGAGCGGAAAACCAAACTACGAGCGAGAGGCTCGAAGGCAAGGAATGGTTTGGTGAATTGCCGCACATGCAGCTCAGTCAGGGTCCAGTCCACGATCGCGATCGTCCGATGCGCTGTCATTCACCACCCGATGAGATCTTTCATTTGTTAAGTCTGAAGTGTCAGAAAATCATCGATATTTTTGATCTGTCCCGTCATTTTTTTCCTTTTATTTCGGTCGTCACCCCTTTTTCAGGCAGCAGCAGGAGGCACCGAATTAATTTTTTTCGCAGGCGCAGTCAGTCTTGGTGGCACCAGAGCAGCTGACTCTTTCGGTCACAAGGCGAGCGCTCGCAGCTGAGACTGCTATCTCGAATTGCGTTTATCTTTCCTTTTTACCTTGACTGCTATTCTGCTGTGAAACCATCTGACCGTGAGAAAGCTGAGCACTAGAGCAGCGATAGACTGTGCCCGAGCTTGGTCTCCAGATTGAACTGATAAAGATGTATTCTGTTGTCTGCGATGATGTCTGTCTCCCTTCCTCTCTCTTCCGCTCACCGCGTAGAGTATTTTGCTCACAAGATGGTGAAGGTGTGGAAAAGTCCTTCTAACATCGAAAGATTGGAGAGAGACGGATGGGTGTGGAGTGTGCTGGTGAACCGCATTTCTTGGAAAACGAGAAAGTCGAGGCTGAAATTGGCCCTAATTTTTGAGTCTCGCTCTGGCGGTTGCACTGCCCCTTTGTCGAGAGAGACTGGCCAACTGCTTCCAAAATTGCAAGGCGCGGGAGACGGAAAGAGTCGGTGAAAGGGGAAAAAATTTGACACAGCGGTGCCGCTCTCGGATTGTGCCTCATTCCTGGCCCTTTTTTTTCTCACGCCCCTCTGCTCAGCTGCCCACGGACACAATTTCAGCATTGCAAACCCTCTCTCCAACTTTGACTGCTCTGCTGCCCCAATTCGAAAACAACACCTCTGAGCGCGTGTCGAGCTCCGCATCGGTAAGGGAGAGTGAGAGACTTGGCTGCTGCCTCGTCGAAAAAACTCAGTTGCAACCTGGCTACTGTTGCTCTCTCTGCTCTCGAGCCAAAAAATGCAGTGTGCCGTTGTCTGGCTTGGAGCTGGCTTTCCCAAGGCCTCATTTCTCAAATACCCTGGGCACTCTGACCCGCTTGCACTTTCACTTTCCCCCCTTCAAGCTCTCTTTCTCTCCCTTCCTCCTCTCTCTCACTCTGGTCTACACGCTCTCCGCCGCCTCGTTTCTCATCAAAGTATAAGATCCCATCCACTCCCGCCTTTGCCCCGCGAAGCGCCTTCTCCCTCTTCGTTTCCCCATCCGCAGCATCCGACTGCCTTCTTTATGTTTACGCTACCCAACATCATGAGGACAGTCGTCCGTAACCAGCAGCCTCTGGCTCGCAACACCGCCGTCGCCCCCGCCGCGATCGCCAACTTTGCCACCGCTCCCGTCGCCGCCGCGACCAAGGAGACCAAGAAGCGCGCTTCGTCCACCACCACCAAGGCCAAGGCGAGCGCGTCCAAGGCCAACGCCGCTGCCGCCGCCGTCGATGGCTCTGCTGCTGCCACCACCAAGCGCGGCGGCTCCAAGGCCAAGGCGCCCAAGAAGGAGAAGCTCAAGCCCTGGCAGGCACGCGGTGCTGACGGCAAGCTCCTCCCGCTGCCCTCGGCCAACAAGCCTACGCTGCGCTCGTCGTTCCTGATCTACATGTCGGAGCGCGTCGCCCAGCTCAAGGGTGAGCCGCAGTACCAGAAGACGTCGCCCAAGACCGGTGCTCAGGTCGTCGACATTGTCAAGATGGCCAAGGCCGTCGGTGCCGAGTGGGCGCAGCTTCCCCCCAACCTCAAGGCGCGCTACGAGGCTCAGCACGAGCAGGAGAAGGAGGAGTACGAGCGTGCCCTCGCCGAGTGGAAGGCCGCTCTCTCCCCCGAGGACATCAAGCGTCAGAACGCCTACATTGCCTCGCAGAAGAAGAAGGGCATCAAGGGTACTGCCTTCCTGCGCGACCCTGCCAAGCCCAAGCGCCCCAACTCGGCCTTCTTCGAGTTCCTCAACGACCTTCGTGCTAGCGAGGCTGTGATCCCCAACATCACCGAGTTCTCCAAGCGCGGTGGTGAGCGATGGAAGCAGATGTCGGCCGAGCAGAAGGCTCCCTACGAGCAACGCGCGTTGCAGGCGCTCGAGCAGTACAAGCGCGACCTCGAGATCTACAACAGCACTCGCGGCCCTGAGCTCTAGACGAGCTCGGCGTCGCGTTGTCGCGTTGCGTTCCTTTGTAACATCAGTGCTCTCTCCGGCTCTGGCCCTATTCTGCTTTCCTTTGCCCTTCTCTATCCCCACGAAGCGCTTTGGCTCTTGCGCCTCTTGACTCCCTCCAGCCTTCGACGGCTGTGGTGGAGACGCGAGGCTTTTGATATCCTGGTTATGCCCCTCTCTCCGACCGGCTGCCTGCTAAAGCGCGTTTGTCTTTCTCGTTTTGTACCTGTTGTACTGTAGGATTTCGATTTCCTCTTTCTTTCTCAAACCACCGTTCTGCCCTTTGTGTCTTGCTGCGTTGGCAAAGCTGTCCAGCCGCACGCGCGTGTGTGTGTGTGAGTCTCACTGTGGCAGATGTCGTTGTGATTCGGAACGACGAGGATGGTTTTCGGCTGCGAGGGTCGAGGTGTCGAAAAACGCAGCCACGCGTTTTGGGAACGCGATGTCACTAGCGACAAACGAGAACAGCAGCATCGTCTCATCAAGCGATGTCAGCAGCGATAGACAGGACAATAGCATAGATTCTCTTCCACTTTTCAATTCGTAGCTACAACCGACGATCAGATCCTACTGCGAGCCGCTTCGGGACGCGCGAGTCACTTGCGGTTGGACAAGAAGTACTTAATCAAACCCGAGGTGCTCGAGTCGTGGCCGGCGCCGTCAACCTTCGACGCATCGCTACCTTCGAGCAGCGGGAGGATCTTCTTAGCCAGAATTTTTGCATGCTCCACACCCATCTGATCGTAAGAGTTGATGGACCAGATGAAGCCCTGCACGGCGATCTTGTGTTCGTACAGCGCCACCAAGGCACCGAGGGCGGCAGGGGTGATCTTGTGCAGCAAAATCGAGTTGGTCGGGCGGTTACCCTCGAAAACCTTGGACTTGACGAGGAACTCGTTGCTCGCCTCGGCGCCGAGCTCCTGCCTGACCTCGGCCTCGCTCTTGCCGAATGCCAGCGCCTCGGGCTGCGCGAAAAAGTTGGACAGCAGAATCTCGTGATGCTTGCCCAGCGGGTTCTGCGTCTGCACCGGGGCGATGAAATCGCACGGGATCAGCTTGGTGCCCTGGTGGATGAGCTGGTAGAACGCATGCTGTCCGTTGGTGCCCGCCTGGCCCCAGATGATCGGGCCGGTCTGGTAGTCGACGCGCTCCGAGTTCTTGGTGATGAACTTGCCGTTGGACTCCATGTCGCCCTGCTGGAAGTAGTCGGCGAATTTGTGCATGTACTGGTCGTACGGCAGGATGGCCTGGGTCTGGGCACCGAAGAAGTCGATGTACCAGATGCCGAGCACCGCCAGCAAGGCGGGCAGGTTGTCCTTGAGCGGCGTGTTCTTGAAGTGCAGATCCATCTCGTGCGCACCGAGCAGCAGCTGCTCAAAGTTGTCGTAGCCGATCACGATGGCGATCGACAGACCGATGGCGGACCAGAGCGAGTATCGGCCTCCGACCCAGTCCCAGAACTTGAACATGTTCTCCTTGGCAATGCCAAACTCGGTGGCGGCCTTGACGTTGGTGCTGAGCGCGACAAAGTGCTTGGCGACGTGCGCCTTGTCCTTTGCGTGCTCGAGGAACCAGTCGCGCGCGGTGGTGGCGTTGGTGATGGTCTCCTGCGTGGTGAACGTCTTGGAGGCGACGATGAAGAGCGTCGTCTCCGGGTCGCACACACGCAGCGTCTCGGCCATGTGGGTGCCGTCGATGTTGCTGACAAAGTGGGCGTCGAGGTCGCGCTTCGAGTAGGGCTTGAGCGCCTCGGTGACCATAACGGGGCCGAGGTCGGATCCGCCAATGCCGATGTTGACGATGCTCTTGATGGGTTTGCCCGTGTAACCCTTGTGTTCGCCGGAGCGGACGGCGTCGGAGAACTGCTTCATGTGGGCGAGCTCGGGTTTGACCTCGTCGACGCCGGCCTCGTTGATCTTGAAGTCGCCGGGGACATCGCGCAGGGCGACGTGGAGCACAGCACGGTCTTCGGACGTGTTGATGTGCTCGCCGCTGAACATGGCGTCGATCTGCTGCTTGACCTGCGCCTCTTCGGCGAGGGCAAGGAGGGTGTCGAGCACCTCCTCATCGATGAGGTTCTTCGAGAAGTCGAAGAGGAGGATGGCATCGGTGGCCTTGGAGTTCCACTCGCGCGAGTACTTTTGGAAACGCTGAGGGTCAGCCTTGAAAGCCTGGCCGAGGTTGATCTGCTTGCCCTTGGTGTCGTAGAGCTGCTGCAGCTTCTGCCATGCTGGCAGGGAGGAGGTGAGCTTGTGGGCCATTTTTGCGAGTGAGAGAAAGGGGATGATGGTGGTTTTGGGAAGATGGTGGTGCGGAAAGAAGAGGAAGAGGAAGAAGGTCGGAGCACGGGCTGCTTTTGGAGTTGTCGGTTTCCGCTCAAACGCTGCTGACGGCACGCTCGGACCGCCTGGTTTTGACAAAAGTCATCATTGCGTCTCTCTGTCTCTGTCGCGCCCGCGGGGGGGGGAGAGAGAGAGAGAGAGAATTTCTCAGAAACAATTTCGAGCCTTTTTCCTTTGCTCCGCTCTCGCCTATCAAGCATCCCCTCGATAAACCAGCCAGCAGCTTCTTGCTTTGCCATTCTAGACTGATCAGTAAGCTCTTCTTGAACACCTCTGAACAGTCCATCACTGAAGCTTCTACCCGAACTGCCGAAAGATCTTGACTGAGGAAGCCGAATCTCGACCAGCTTTGCAACGTTCTCCTCACGCATCGTTTCAAACCGGCATCGTTCATGACGTTCGGCGACCTGCGACTGCGACATTGCCGTGCACGAAGAACATCGAGCTTCTTCTTCTTCTTCTTCTCATCATTTGATCAACAATCTCTACGAAAGATCTCCGCTCGTCGATGAGACTGCATGCTGCAGAAGGGGTAACTTCCCGGTCGCGGTCCGGACATCTCAGGAAATCGCGCAAATTCCAAAATCGGTGATCTTCCTCGAAATTTTTTCGAGCGATGTTAAACCGTGATTGCTGGTTTCTCAACCAATTTTTCAAGCCACGTGATCGAGGAAGAACTGACTGAAAATTCCGCCTTCGAACTTCATCCTCAGGGTCCAGCGGAAACCTTTTTGCTGCCACCATCTCCTTTCACAAAGACTCACCTGAAAAGCGCTTCTACACCATGTCGAGTCGGTGGGACAGCAACAGCAACAGCGAGGCGCAGCCTTCAGCCTCATCCTCCACCTCGGCATCCACTTCAGCTGCAGCCGCAGCCGCCGCTGCAGCAGCAGCCAAGATCGCCGCTCAATTCGCCTCCAAAGCGCAACCATCCTCATCCGCTCGCAACGATCCCGCAACCTCATCTTCCGACGCTCAACGCAAAGAAAAGGACGCGCACGATGCCGAGTTCACACACGACATTGAGATCAACGACCAGCGCAATCGCTATATGCTCACCAAGGGGCAGACGCAGCAGCAGATCCATCGCGAGACGGGTGCCAGCGTCACCACCAAGGGCACGTGGTACCCTGACAAAGCGCTCGCTACCAAGGCGGACCCGCCGCTGTACCTCCACATCAGCGCCATCTCGCAGGACATCCTCGACGCGGCGATTGCCAAGATCAACGAGCTCATGGCGCAGGAGGTGCCGCAGCTTGTAGAGGACCGACACCAGCGCAGGCTGGACTACGAGAACCAGCGCCCGCCGCCGAGGGAGCGCCGCAGGTGGCCTGAGGAGAAAGTGCCTGTGAATCTGGAGAGCATTCGCAACTTCAACGTGAGGTCGAAGATCGTCGGCCCGGGAGGGATGTTTGTCAAGTACATCCAGAACGAGACGGGTACACGGGTGCAGATTAAAGGTTTGGGCAGTGGGTTCATCGAGAGCGATACGGGGGTCGAGATGCCCGAGCCGATGCATATTGCCATTGCCGGGCCGGAGGACGAGCAGATCCAGGCGGCCAAGGCGCTGGCGGAGGATTTGATGGAGGTGGTGCGCGCCGAGTGGCAGAAGGCGTATGATGCCATGGGCCAGGGGTACGGCGGTGGGCTGGGTGGACAGCGCGGTGGGTATGGTGGGTACGATGGCGGTGCAGCAAGAGGAGGCTATGGCCGTCCGCACGGCTACGGTCGAGGCGGCAGCCCCGCCGGTGCTGGCGGATACCCTCACCATCAACAGCAGCAGCACGGAGGAGGCTGGGACCAACAGCGTGGCTGGCAACAACAAGCAGCGCAACAATCGTACCCCTACAGCTCGAGAGACCACGGTAGCGGCAATGGCGACCCGGCTCCGCCCCCGACCGACGATGGTGCAGCTGCGCCTCCTCCACCTCCCGAAGACGACGCTCCACCTCCGCCTCCTGCCGACTCGGCATCGCAGCAACCGTACTCTTCGACAGCAGCAGCACCGGCAGCGTCACAGCAAAGAAACGGCGGCTCTTCACACAGTGCAGGAGTTGCAACGACGGCTGCGACGACAACCTCGGCCAAATCGCCCGAAGAGGAGGCGCTCGACAAATACTGGCGAGAGTACGTGGAATGGGAGAACAGCTTCAAGGCGTATCACAACCGGCTGCCGTCCAAAGAGGAGGGTGGGCAGGATGTGCCGCCTCAGTATCGCAAGTAGAAGCAGCGGTGGTCTCATTTGGATCCGCTCTCTCATTTCCTTTCCACCTCACATGTGTATTTGTATCCGATCAGAGGGAACGCGGGCGCAGTACGAGCGCATCTTTCACAAGACCTCATCGCGTGATCCTTTGCGAATCACAAACATCGTGTGCTGCACACCGCCGCACGCACTGAGTCTCTCTTTGTCTGCATGCATTGCATCTTGCCTTCGCCTCTACATCGCCGAACACCTCCTTCACTGATTGAGATCGACGATATCGAACTGAATGACGAAGAAAACCTTGTCGTTCTTCCTGTCCTTGCAAATGTACCTTACGGGTTGACCGTCCCAGTACTTTTTCAGATCGAACTTGAGCCCGCCCGAAAAGGGGATTTGCAAAGTCAGATCGTTAAAGTCGATGAACCCATTGAAGAAGTCCGCAGTGACGATGTGCGTCTTATCCACGGTGATCTGCTGCCTGTGAGCGCGGTTTCCAAGGAAGCGCTTGCGGTACTCGTGGGCTTTATCGATGCTCTTGAAGTTGGCCACTGTGTCTTTTTCCTTCTCCCTCAGCTCGTCTGGAATTAGCGGCGTAATGTCATCTTCCACATACTCCGGATGAGTGGTGAACTGAGGCCAGTCGGCGAAGCTCTCCTTGTCTGACTTGACCGCGTTGATGCGCGGCATAGTGGCGAGGTACGGACTCCACGCATGCGGGCGCTGCGCATACAGATCGTGCTCCAAATTCGGATCGATCAGCTTGACAAACTGCAGCGCTACACTCGTCCCATACGGCAGGTGGTCCTTGATCGGCTTGTCGAACTCGTTGCCGAACACCAGGTCATCTGCGTTGACGGGTTCAAGGAATCGGCCTTGGATCTGCATGCTCCAGCTCTGCCCCTTGCCGTGCCCCGCGGAAAAGTAGGGGGTGTCGCGCGCGTGCGTGACGTTGGGCGGGTCCGAACCCGTGAAGTCCTTGATGCGCACTACGATCCGGCCTTGGAAGAGCGGGGTGGAGATCTCCGTGGGGGAGTCGTCGTGGTTGACAGCGACGGTTTGCAGGGTGTCCACCGAGGACCCGGCCGAGATCTTGAGCGAGGGCGCCATGGTTTTTTTGCTAGATGAGGGTGTGGCTCGCGCGGTGTGTTTGCGAAAGTGAGAAAGAGGGTGATGATGGAAGGGACGGAAGATGCGAGAGCTGTGCTTGTGGTGGGTGTGACTTTGGATGCTGGCCGGTGCGTGCTGTCGTGCTGAATACGTCAGAAGAAAGCCTCCACCTCGTCCCGTCCAAATTGTGATTCACCTGTTTTTTTGCTTCCGATCCGATCCTGCATGAAAGCCTCAGCTCACAACCTTCTCTCCCTCGCCTCGCTGTCGAGATCTCGACACCATGCTCACATCTCACAGACCAGACGTCGTCGATCAATCCCGACTCATACTCAGATCCGCAGCTACTACCGCTTTGCATGCTGATAAAGAAATGATAACGATAATGATACAACTACGCCCTCAACTCCGGCTGCGTCGTCTGACTCTTCCTCCTCGCCGCATACCCGCTTGGCAAGAACCCAGACGCATCCACTTCCCCCCGCTCGATCAAATCCAGCTGCTTGATCATATCATAATTGATCTTCTGGCTGACCACCGAGTCGCCCTTGTACTCCGGGTGGTTCCTCACGTACTCTCGAATCCACGTCGCCGTCGTCATCAGCTTCCCACTGGCGCGCTGGGCGACGAGGTCGAGGTAGAGCCCCATCTCGCAGCGCGTCTCGACGTCGATGTTGAGGCTGTCGAGGTAGTTGTGCACGAGGCCGACGAGGCCGGGGAAGTCGTCGCCCTTGCCGTTCATCAGCTCGGCCATGCTGAACTCGGCGTACTCGTCGTCAATGCCGTCAGAGGAGGAGGCGATGCTCTGCGACGGACTCGCTGCTCTTCCGTTTCCGTTGCCATTATCGATACCGTTGATCGGCCTGCTTCCACTCTGCAAGTCCTCCGCAGAGCAACTCCGCGACACCTGGCGCGAAGCCTGCCGCGACGCATGCCGATTGCGCGTCCGGTACACCTCCTTCCTGAACCAAAACTTCTCCCCGTTCACCGCATCCCTCTTATGCGCCCGTGCCATGTTCTCGTCCACCTTGGTCAAGGGCATATAGAAGTTCAACCCAAAACTCAGAATCGCCCGTGTCAACAACACGATAAACACCGAGAACGCCGCATTCTCAAAATCCGTAATCTGCACCTCCATACTACGGAACTCCACCCTCCACCCGATCCTCCCGCCCGGCGGCGGCGGCTTGAAGCGCATCGTTTGCCAGTTGGTCGACTGCAAGTTCTCGAAATGATCCGTGCTCGCCTCGTCGTCCTGGTCGACCATCTCGCTGAAAATCACCAGCGGATCGCGAATGAAAAGATGCGCAAGGTGGTCCGACAGCAAATCGTCCACGCCTGCTTCGCGCAGCTGCTGTTTGACCGAGGCATTGATGGGCAGAGGGTTGTCGTTGTAGCTGCGCCGGTTGAGCGGATCTTGCGAGATGTACGAGTCAACCGAGTCGTAGCGCGACTTGGGGATCTTTTCCGCGTCCCTGTCGAGTCCGCCGCGTGGTGTGTGGCCGGGGAGGGGAAGCGCCGGCTCGCCCCTCTCTTGCGGTGTGCGGTCGTCCACAGCAGCCGAGATAACGTTCCATCGGCAATCGACGTCCGAGAGGTAGCCGCGGTAGGCGGGCGATGCAGCAGTCAGTGCGAGCAGCAGTGGCCCCACGGGAATTAGCTGGTCGTACACCGTACGCGCCTCTTGCACCGAGCACGCTTGAAATGTCACTTGGAGACAGCAGCAGCCCATCCCGAAACCCATCGCGTCCATGTAGATGTGATCCGGCTTGGCAGCCCCTGCTTTGGCCTCGGCATCTTCGGGGAACACGTCGCGGTCCCATGGGATGCTCGGGTCGATGAACGGCGACGGCGTATTGACGTCTTTGAAGATGGGCATGTTGATCGCGACTTTCGACCCTCTGCGCTTGCGAATGTTGGCGGCCAGTGTGGGAAATCGCGCATGTGGATTGATGAGCTCGTCCGGCAAGAACATAGATCGCGATGCGTCGCCCCTCGGCTCGAAGTGTGGCTCTGTGAACGGTGCGTCCGTGACACCCAAGCGAGGATACGACGTGAGCGTAATAGGCAACTCATTCGGCTTGAGATGCGAACGCGCAATCTGCCTGCGCAAGCGCATGTTGCGCTCGACACCCCGCAGCTCCTTCGGGCTCGCACCGTACGGCGACCCAGGCGTCGACTCGAGCATGAAGCGGCCGAATTCGGGATGAAATGTGGGGATCTGCCCCGCAAGCCCGGGCGCAGACTCGCGCGTCTCCTGGTCGCTCGCCGACAGCACCTTGAGGATCTCCTCCTGCCTCAGCGACAGCTTGGCGTTTTGGGTCTCTTCGTCGAACGAGACAACGATGTACTCGATCTCGTCGCCCCAGAGCAGAATGTCGCCGCGGCGGTCCTTGATCTTGTTCCAGAGCGAGAGGAACTGCTGGATGCCATGCTTGCGGACATGGGAGGCTAGTGGTTGAGCATCCTTCCACTCCATGGGTGTTCCTAGTGAGAGGAGACCCATCTTGACGATGCGCTAGAGGCTGCTTCTTCCAGCAGCGGATTCAGAGCGGCAGGAGGTGTGAGGATATCGTCCGCCGACGCACCAGGTGCGATCCAAGTTCGGGCGAGGATGTCGGAGCAGGCAGAGTGACCAAGGGGCAATGCCGAAGCAAAGGGGAGCTGCCACGCTGGATCCACTTGTTGTCAAGCGTCGGCCCGGCCGTGATGGGAGGATGTCGGGAGGACCGGATGTGGTGGTGGTGAGGCGAGAGGAAGGAAGGAGAGCTGTGAGAAGCACGAAGCAGTGACTGTAGCACATCCAAAGCTGAAATGTCGCAACCAGCAACTAAAAAACTCGAAAAAGAAAAAAAGCCTCGAAACTGGTTGGCTGCCTCCGCTGCCTCCGCCGTACGGAGACGGAGAAATTCTAGACCCTCATCCCGGTTTCGGGGGGGGGGTTTTTTTTTTTTCTTTTTTTCTTTTTTTTTTGGCGACAGCGATGACATCTTCTTGAAGGTCAGCCAGCCTCAACAGGGTTCGTCCGCACGTCGATCCCTGTCCATAGCAAAATAAAGCCGACGGCAACAGAAAGCACTCACTGCTTTTGCCAGGGCTCGTAGTAAGCCCACTTCCGGCTGTTCCGATGCTTGGTCATCGCTCAAGACTCACTCGACCAGATGCTAATGCATGCTCTCTTGCTGGGACACTCTTGTTCTTGGGCCTTGCTCGGAACGGGCAAGCCCACCATGCAGGCTGATTAAACGTGACTTGGCTTATCGCCGGAACACGCAGATCGATCGGTTAATCGTTTTTGTTTGCCGCATCGGATTTTTCTTTGACACCCGATCCCGCGACGACTCGGAGGCCTGTCCACGCTTGGAGAGAACAATACAAAGCCGCTCGACCTGACTGCGACTACAGCAGAAACCATTCATATGAGGCGATTGGTTTGAAAGCAATGATCGGTAACGTCGGCGTTGACAGCAGAGAGCACGAGCTAAGTTAGCAGCGGTTAGAGACTTCTTTTTGTCGGTCCTTTTTTCGGCCTTTTTTTTTTTTTTTTTTTTTTTTCTTTCTTTTTTTTTACAAGAATATTTTGTTGAAAGTGTTATTCTCGGCTTCGTCTTCCTGACCATCTCGTCAGACCCGTTGCATGATCTGAGGTATCGCATTGGCTTTTCGAAGTCTGCGGAGGTCGAGGATGTGGGCTCGCTGCGCTTTGCTGCGTCTGACACTGCGGCGATCGTTGCTATCGCACCACGCCGAAGTCACGACGAGAGGGCACATCTCCAAGCTACAGTGCAGAGCAACACCGACTCCACTGACTACTCTCCCCATCAGAAACCTCACGACAACATCGCCACTCCGGAACAACCACGACGACAACAGCGATGCAGCTGAGCAAGAGATGCAAGAGCGTCGATGCTGGGTAGCTGCATTTCAAGACCTCACCCTGCGCCGCAACGACTTCCACGTCACCTTTTCGCGCTCCTCCGGGCCCGGCGGGCAGAACGTCAACAAGCTCAACACGAAAGCCAACGTCCGCCTCGAGCTCTCGCAAACCGGGAGCCACGCACACGACTCGCTTGACCCCTCGCACCCGCGCAAGTGGCTCACGCGAGACCTCGTCAGCCGCATCGCCAAAAAATCGCCCTACTACGTCGCCTCGGACCACTCGCTGCTCATCACCAGCATGCGCCATCGAACGCAGGAGGCGAATGTGGCTGATGCGCTCGAAAAGCTCCATGCGCACCTGCTTGAGATTGCGCAGGATGGGCTGGTGGGCGAGACAAGCCAGCAGCAGCGCGAGCGCGTGAGGCGGTTGCAGGACGCAGAGGCGCGCAGGAAGAAGCAGAACAAGATCAAGCGCGCTGACGTCAAGAGCGGTCGCAAGTTCAAAGGATGATCAGAGTGCCTCGCTTCTATCTTCTTTCAAGAAGTGTTCGCATTACGGTTGTCAGGATGCGGAGGTCTTCGGAGGCTCCGAAAGGTCCCAAACCTTGATCGAATTGTCGTTGGTGGTCCACGCTCTTCGCGGGCTCTTGGAGGCGTAGCTCGAGTCGCTGCTATCGCTTTCTTGATCCGAGTCGCTGCTGTTTGCGTCTCCCAAGTCAGGCCAGCGCCGTGAACCTGACACAGAGGCAAGAAGCGGCTCGTAGGGATGGAATGCAACGGACCCGACTGTATCTGCATCACGGACAAGAATATGAAGTCAGTGGCATTCCGATTTGTCTTCATAGCGACGACCGTCACTTACCTTGATGTGCCTTCCAGCTCAGATTCGGCGTCATCTCGAGCTCTGGCAGGTCGCTCGAGTCACCTGCATCAACCTCAGGCTGGTCTACAAAGCGGCCAACATCGATGCGCCACATGTGAATCATACCGTGCTCGTCACCCGTCGCCAGCCATCGACCGGCCCAGTCGAGGTCAAAGTAGATCCGCTGGTGCGTTGCTCCCCCTGGCCGCCGCAATTTGGCAAGCAGATGCGCCGACCGCACGCCAGCAGCCGACTGCGCAAGAGGACGAAAACTCCACCTCGTCCCATCACCCATCAAGTATCGAGTATCGTAGACGTAGATGTGATCCGAGCGTCTCGATGCGACAAACAGCACGTACGGCGAGAGCGGGTGGAACTTGAGCTGTGTGATGCCGTCGCCTTCGACTTCGCGCCATCCTGCAAAGCACGAGCTCTGGGCGAGCGATTCTTGGTCGTGATTAGATGGCGTTCGTGCTGCCGTGTGATCCGTCGGCTCGGGGAAGAGTGTTGGATCAAAGCTGTAGACGGCTATCGTTCCGTCAAAGGTGCCCACAGCGACGAGCTCTAGTGCTGGGTCGGTTGGGTGTGCAGCTGTTGTCAAAGATGAGACGATGCCCCTTTGACCTCCGACGGAGCGTTTGCCCGAGGTGAGCGGAATGAGCGAATGCGTGTTGAGACCGGGGGTGGAGAGCGGAAACACGGCGAGCGAGGAGTAGAGGCCGCAGTAGAGGCGCGAGAGGTCCGGACTGAACGCGAGCGAGTGAGGGCCGACGAATCGCTCGACGTGGTTCATGATCGAGTAGCTTGCGCGAGTGCGGCCATCGTCGCTCGCTGTCAGTCGAATGGGCAGGTCTCGATGGGATTCGGCAAAGCACCAAGTTGGTGTCAAAGTGGTCGGCTGCTCCATGGCAGGCAGCGGATACCACACAGCATCAAGGAGAGGCGAAGGACTCCTGAGTCTGAGACACAGGTCGAGCTTTGCTCCGTCGCTGCTTATCTTGCGGATGCACCGATAGACATGCTTTTGCTGCGACTCTGTGACAGCAAGAAGGCTAGAACCGTCGGGTGCCCAACATGCTCTACGGTAAAAGTCGGTGAGCGTCGACGATGAGTGATTCTGCTGCTCTTGCGAAGGCACAGCCGAGCACTGTGATGGGCTATCAATCTTGGCGAGAAGATGTGGCGCCGTCACGGTTGCTGTCTTGACAAGAGCTCTCCACGCAGCAATGTGCAGCTCTGGCGGTGTCGGATAGTCCGAAGCAACAGCCTCAGCAGTTCGGAGGTGGTCCGCATCGACGGATTGCATGGCTGACAGTGACAGAGCTCGGATGTGCTTGCATGCTGCTGCTACCTTGGCTTCTTGGTCGTCGTCGTCGTCGGAATGCCCGCCATGATGATGATGGTGATGATGGTGCGAAGAGTGAGCTGTGGGTCAAGCGCTTCTCAAGAAGAATCGGACTGGACCCTGACGGCCAATTCACGAAAAAAAAATCTGCCGTCGCCGCTTTTGGAAAAACCGTCTGCTTGGTCATCGTCGTCAATTGCCTTCCCTCTCTACTACAACCTGCTAGCAACACCTACGTCCTCGTCGTTAGATCAAAGGGCTGAGGGTCCACCAAAAGGTCGAATACAGCCCCGGCTCGCGAAATCACAAGCCATGTCGCGCCTACAAAGTTCTACGATTCGGACACTATCAATACTCAGCGCATGAACACCGATGCACTGACGAACGACGAGAGCGCAAACCAGCCAGCCTAGGATCGCAACGATGATACGAACGAGAGGGCAGATTCGCGCGCTGTACCGGACAGGCTTAGCGCGCACAAGCACCAGCGCTGCGCCCCTGAGACCATCAACGCTCGTCGCCGCTGTCTCCAGCCACCACAGATTAGGGCCCTTGCATCCGCAGCGATATCAGAAGCGATGGCATGCTGCGACACCTGTCGACTACCCGGCATCAGCGTCACAAGCGCTCCATCACCCTCCGTCTGGTGCAAATAAGCAGCCACCGCCCAAATTGCCAGAGATTCCTCGCAATGAGGTTGGAGTCCAGCTGCTGCCCAGAAGGCTCCACGAACAACTCTTTCCCCGTAGCATGCAACCCGTGCCACCAATAGCATCCAAAGCGCTCAACATCTGTCGAGATCACCTCAGTCAACATGGCTTGAAAGCTTCCGATGCCTCCACACTACCACAGACCGCTTTCGATCTGCCGCCGCTGCAAGGCAACGACCTCGCAGAGCATTTCTGGAGCATCGGCAGAGAGGTGGCCCAGCCATGGCTCGGAATGGCCTTTCGTCTCGCAGACCTCAAGCCTATCGAACCTCCAGAAGAGTCTGAAGAGGCAAGCGCATCCAGATCCACTTCTACTGCGGCGGAAGACTTTCGCTTCGAAGCCTCTGAATGGCTTCAGCTCGATCCTGCTCTCCGCACGCCCGGCCACCTGAAACCAGTCACTTGGTCAATAGAGCCTGGATGGACCAAATACCCCATCCTTCGATCCGATGACGGCTCGGCTGCCGCGCTGGGACCTGGTGTGGCCGTCCCCCATCCGGACAAGGACGACGACATGCTCGTCTTTGACGTCGAGACCATGGTGCAAGAAGGCCCTTTCCCAGTCATGGCAACTGCCGCTGGTCCAAACGCTTGGTACAGCTGGCTGTCTCCATGGCTTCTACAGCGCGGTCAAGATCACGAGCGCAAGCAACACCTCATCCCGCTCGGACCCAGTGGCCCTTACGACAGAGCCCGCCTCGTGGTAGGCCACAACGTCTCCTACGACCGTGCGCGGACACTAGAAGAATATACTCTCGACCTCGGCTCTACGAGATGGCTCGACACCATGTCCTTGCATGTTGCGACTCGAGGCATCTCGTCTCCCCAGCGTCCCGCATGGATGAAGCATAACAAGGCCAAAGCAGAGAAGCGTGCCAAAAAGCTGCTCGAGCAGGCTGCACTGAAGGAGGAGACGCGCAGAGCCATCGAGAATGCCCTCTCCGGCCTCGAATACGACTCGGATCAGCTCGAAGGCCTCAAGCTCGAAGGTCTTGCTGTCGATGCGGCTCAGCTCACCTCCAGCACAACCCTCGACGAATCCGACGTCGGCAGCGATACGAATGCGACAGCAGCATCTCCTTCCGCACTCGACATGCCCTTCAGCGACGACGAAAGCGGAGGACTCGCCTCTCGCGTCTCGCCACCCACCTCGGCAGAGTCGCAATGGCTCGAAGAGACTTCCAAAAACTCGCTCGCCGACGTCGCCCGCCTGCATCGCATCCCCATGAAGGTCTCCAAATCGGCGCGCGACGTCTTTGTCGACGGCACATCCCGAGAAGAGATCCTACGTGATGCACAGCATCTGCTCACCTACTGCGCCTCCGACGTCGCCGTGACGCGCGAGATCTTCCGTCGCACTTGGCCCGACTTTGCAGCTCGATGCCCGCATCCGGCCACCATGGCCGGTGTCTTTGGCCTCGGATCCACCTTTCTGCCCGTCGATGACGAATGGATCGACTATCAGAGACGCTGCGACGAGCAGTTCAATCGAATCAACGACCAGGTGCAGAAATGCCTCGTGGATCTTGCCGAAAAGCTTCGAGACGATGGCACCAAGGACGTACCCTGGAGCCTCGCCACTCAGATTGCACAGGAACGTCAGCTGATGACGGATCCGGAGCACGACGGGCCTGTCTTCCCAAACCCAGAACGTCCACGAGCTTGGTTCGAGGACGATCCGTGGTACTCGCAGTTGGACTGGACGCCCAAGAAGCCCAAGAAGGCCAAAGTCGCCGAAGCAGGTGGCAGTGTGACGCCTCGTTCCGAGTTTTCTGTGCCTACATGGTACCGCGATGGAGTGCTTCGCAACAAGACAAAGGACGGCTTCTCGCCCAAGAGCATCATCGCCCAGCAACTCTTGCGTCTGCGCATCAACGGTAAGGCAGTGCTAAAGGGCGAAGCGCGAGGATGGGTGCTCGAGGATGGGACTTCATTGGTCGGGAGCAATCTCTTTGCCGCATCCGCCCTCAAGAAATATGGAGCGCAGATGTCGAGCGATGCAGGTCCCGTCGGATCCGAGATCCTGGCCAGCATCACTGACGGCACGTCTGCCACGTCCTCCATCGACGTCAGTAGCCAACTACGCAACCTTGCCGATTCGGTCAGGCATCTATCGGACGACGAGGTGCAAGCAGATGCGCAGCTCGCACAGCTTAACTGGTCGCCCAAGGACATTCGTCTCGATGAACTCAGGGCACTACGTGGCAGCAGCGAGGAACCAGCTGAAGCGGACGGCACCACGGGTGCTGGCGCAGATGCCATCCCGGAACCAGCCTGGTGGCCGAAATGGTACTGGGACCTGTACAAGAGTGCCACCGGCGAGCTGCAGGTCACCATCCGTTCGGCCATCGCGCCCATCTTGCTCAAGATCTCATGGAGAGGATGCCCCCTCTACCGCAGTCGCGAGCACGGCTGGATCTTCCGCCACGACCCTGACGAGGCTTCGGTGCTCGTAACTCGTCAGACTCCCCTCGTCTTCGGAATGGCCGCTGATGGCTTGCTCCAACACTTGGCGATTCCTGTCGAGGGAAAGACGGCCAAGTCGAAGAAACCCAAAGCAAAGGGCAAGGGCGCCGCCAAGGGCGACAAAGATGCTCCCGCCCTCGTGGTCAAGGCGTTCGGCACCTCGACTTTCTACAGGGTACCTCACAGCGAAGGAGAGGGTGCTAACGTCGGCAGTCCTTTTGCAAAGTCGTTCATCGCCTACTTTGAGGACGGCACACTTCAGAGCCAGCATCCAGACGAAGTCGGTCGCACGGCAGCCAAGACAGCGCTGGACCTGAATGCGCAATGTAGCTACTGGATCGCTGTGCGTGACCGCGTGCACAAGCAGATGGTCGTTTGGGATGGCGAGGCCGGCACCACCATGTGCTACCCACGCGGTGCGTCGGGAGCCCGTCAGGACAAGCCCGGCGAGGCAGACCGTAGGAAAGGTCTCATCCTTCCGCAGGTCGTCAGCATGGGCACAGTCACGCGCCGTGCCATCGAAAACACCTGGCTCACCGCGAGCAATGCCAAGAAGAACCGCGTGGGCTCTGAGCTAAAAGCAATGGTCAAGGCACCGCCGGGTTACAGCCTCGTCGGAGCCGATGTGGATTCGGAGGAGCTCTGGATCTGCAGTGTGATGGGAGATGCGCAGTTTGGCATCCACGGCGCCACCGCTGTCGGTTGGATGACGCTCGAAGGCACCAAGGCGCTCGGCACCGATCTGCACTCCAAGACGGCATCCATCCTCGGCACCAGCCGTAACCAGGCAAAAGTGTTCAACTACTCGCGCATCTACGGCGCCGGCATCAAGCACGCGACCCATCTGCTGCTCAAGGCGAACCCGAGCATGAGCAGCGAGGAGGCGACGCAAAAGGCTAAGGAGCTCTACATGGCGACCAAGGGCCAAAACACGCACACGGACGAACTGTTTGGCGCCAAGTTCTGGTTCGGTGGCACGGAGAGTTACGTATTCAACAAGCTCGAGAGTATTGCGCTGTCGGACAACCCCAAGACGCCGGCGCTCGACTGTGGCGTCACCAACGCGTTGACGAAAAAGTACCTGGGCAAAGTCGACTTTGGCAACGGCCGTCTCTCGGAGGAATACATGCCGAGTCGCATCAACTGGGTGGTGCAGAGCAGCGGTGTTGATTACTTGCATCTGCTGATCACGGCGATGGAGTGGCTGTCGAAGCGCTACAGCATTGACGCCAGGTTCATGCTCTCGGTGCACGACGAGGTGCGATATCTGATCAAGGACGAAGACAGGTATCGCGCTGCGTTGGCGCTGCAGATCGCCAACATCTGGACGCGCGCCATGTTTGCGTTCAAGCTGCAGATGGGCGATCTGCCGCTCGGATGCGCATTCTTTGCACAGGTCGACATTGACAAGGTGCTACGCAAGGAGGCGGATGACCCGTGCGTGACGCCGTCGCATCCGGAAGCGATCCCCGTGGGTGTGGCTCTGGACATTGAGCAGATTCTCAAGCACACGAAAGGGTCGCTGTACAAGGACGGCGCTGCTGGATCACAGGAGAGCTCATCGGCGAGCAAAGAAGGTGACGACACGACTTTCCCGCCGTACGTCGCGTCTACGCAGGTGCACCGATCGCTCGGTGAGCGCGGACTCTACTTTTTGCAAGCACAGGCGTCCAAGGAGCTGGCCGAGATCAGGGCTTTGGAAGCGCGTTCCAAGATGGCCGAGTGTCCTGCCGATGCTGCGGTGAAACAACCAGCGGGTCGCCCACGGCTGCGGACTGCCACTGCGGGAGAGGCTGGTCAGGGTTTGGCGTTTGCTTCGACGAGATCGAGAAGCGCTGCGTCCAAGCCAAGCGCCTTTGACGAGGATGCATGGGTCCAGACGTGCGCAGAGGAAGCTGCCGGATCCAAGCCTACACGCCGACGTCGTGCTTCTGATGGGCAAGCGTCGAATTTCAGCTCAAGAAGTGGTGCACGGCCCAGTGTCAGCAGGAAGCAGCCAGCGCCATCGACACATGCCGTGCCCTCAAAGGTAGGCTTCTGCACGACTTCTGCCGTCTCTCAGCCTGCTCGGTCCGTGACGACGAGCGCGATCGCCAAAGACCCAGCAGAGGAGACAGGCGATGCTCTCACCTTCGCTGCCTTCCTTCCTCGACGTCCAGTCAAGAAAGGATTGCCATTCTTTCGCCAAGCAGCGCATCGACGACAGGTGCTGTGGCAGCTGTATCGACCGCTGCTCCGACAATGCCCTACGTGGTGTCCCGCGACCAAGCAGGAGATCAAACGCCTCATACGCAAGATGAAGCCCTTGACGTCGCAGAACAAGGTCGCCGCACTCATATTAGAAGCACGTGGCGCCCTGCACACCTTCCGGCTCGCCAACAACGGAGACGAAGGTGCCCAGTCAACCCTGCGTGCACAAGAGCAAGCTTTAGCGGACCGAAACCACCGGCGATCGTGGAACGAGTTCTGGGCGAAAAAGGTGCACGAGCAAAAGTACCCCAAGCGCATCCCACATCACTCGGGCGCTCTCTTACCGCCCACGATCTACAACCGCCCACTCCCCCGCTACAAGCCGGTGCAGCCGACGGCGGTGAGCATGATGATCTACCGGCGCCGCGTAGCTCGGCTGGGTCGCTCCGAACGCAACATGGAGGTGAGCGAGCTGCTGGCGGCGCAGCGGATGGAGGCCGACGTGGTCGCGCAGCTGCTGCAGGGCAAGCGCGGGGCGGGGCGGGCCAGCAGCGTGGAGAAAGAGTTCGAAGCAAGACTGCGGGCGCAACAGCGGGCGATTCGGGATGGGTTTGAGCGCGACCAGCAGCGGCTGCTGATGCAGTTCGACCGCAAGACGCTGGTGATGGCCCAGAGGGCGAGACGGGCCAAGAAGCGGGTTCACTTGCGAGCCAAGTACGCTGCTGCGATGGAACGGTGGAGAGCGGAGGAGGCGAAGCGAGAGGTCGGCGAAAAGTAGCCGATAGCATGTACTTGTATGGACGGAAGAATCTGTGAAGAAAGCTTTGCGAGAGAGTGTTGGTCTCGGTTGGATGAGGTTGCATGTGCGAGCGTCCAACAAGCTTGATTGTGTGCGTCGACGAGAAGGAGAGCTCGCCAACGGATATGCGTCGGTGAGTTGCCCGCTGCAAAGTCGGAAGAAGGGACAGGTTGCTCGAAAACCACGCTCGCAAGTCGCTGCGTGTCTATTTTTAGCCTATTCACACAAGGTCATTTCGGTGAACGCCTTGTGTGCACAGCGTGCAGTCGGGTATACTTTGTTTGCTTTGCCGGCCTTGACACACTCGGCGCTCTGGCTTTGAGAACGCACAGTCGCTCTTGTCAGGAAGTGCAGCATGCAAACAAAGCTAAGGATGAGCCGCCGAAGGGGCAAAGGCAACTCGGAATTGCGCCAAGTTGAATTGTTGCTCTGAAATGCGGAATTCAAATTGATTGAAGTGGTGCTGCAGCCGGCCGATCTTTTTGACGTCACTCTGCTCGCGCCTTTGGAACGTCGCTTGTCGTCGTTCCTTCATCAGCATCGAATTCATTTGCGTTCATCATGAAGTGAGCTTGCGATCGAGCTTGTCCAAGATTGATCTCAGTGCTTGAGCACAACCCGTGACAGCGGAAAATCATGGTGTGGAAGCATCTAGAGGCCCGGGCGGCTGTTACAAAAAAAAAAAAAAAAAAAAAAAAAAAAAAAAAAAAAAGAAAAAGACTGGCTTTAAAGCTGTCATCTCGCTTGGCTGAGCAACTCCGCTCGCAACAAGGTGCATGAGCAAGCTGCATTGCAAAGCGAGTGAGCCTAGCCTCCACCCTCTCTCCCTCAAAAACTCGAGCCGTGCTGCCGCTCGAATCTAGCGTCGCCATCCTCTCTAGCTCTGCGCTGACGCTGGCTGGCTGTCTGGTCGCAAGCTCAGACTCCGCTCTCGCCCGCTGCTCATTTTTTGGCTTGGCTCTTTTTGCTTTTCCTTTTTTTTGGGCGCTCGGTCGCTGGGGACGGGCATTGACATGCCGAATGAACGCATTCGACGAGTTTCCATCCGGACAGAGGCCATGAGCCATTCAGCCTATTGTCAGCCAGCCACCAGGAGCGACGACGTTGAATGCAGTCGACGCCAATTTTTTCCCCCCCCCTCATAAGCAGTGGATGGCGTCTCGCTCTCTCCCTTCAACCACATCCATCCATCCATCGATCCAACTACGCAAACCTCTCTCACCGCCTGCAACACCTTGCGGACATCCTTCTCTACGACTCGTCGACTCAGTATACCCATTCTCGACAACATACCCTTTCTCCCATCATCGCCATGACTGATCTTGCTCGCAACGGCTCGGTGCTCGTCGCCGAGATCAAGGCCATCCACCACCCTACAGCTTCGGACGCTGCTGCCACCAACGGCGCCGCCGTGCCTCACACCAACGGTGAGGTCAACGGCGATGCTGCCGCCTTGAACAAGGGCCCCGTTCCCGGCACGGCTACGGACGGCGGCGTGGCTCCCGCCGCCGCTGCTGCTCCTATCGACCCTTCGATCACTACGCCCGCTACGCCCGCTACGCCCGCTACGCCCGCTACGCCCGCTACGCACTCGGAGCTGGCTAACGGTCACGCTGCCGAGGCGTCGACTCTGACGGCTGGAACGGGTGCTGTGGCTGTGCCCAACCACTCGACTGATCCGTCGGTGGCTACGGGCGTGGCTGCTCCTGCCGCTGCCGGTGGGGAGGCTGCTGCTCCTGGACTGATCCAGCCCGAGACCAAGCCGATCGCGCCGATCCAGCCGAGCGAGCACGCTCGTGAAACCTCGAGCGCGGCCGTGCCTGCTGCTGCTGCGGGTGGTGCTGGCGTCGGTGCCGTTGCTGGTGCTGCGGGTGCTTCCGCTGCCGACCCTGCTGCTGCGGCCCCTGGCAGTGCAGTTGGCGCTCCTCGCCAGCTCAACGCGGCTGCTCCCGCCGAGCCCACCACGGGTGCGCCCAGCTACCCGCCTGGCACCATCGTCCCGCCCGAGGCGCAGGGACTGGGCGCTGCCGCTCCCGGTGCTGCTGCCGCTGCCGGCGGTGCCGGAGCTGTCGCCGTCGCCCCCCTGGTCGCCCACCCTGCCCCTACCACGGTGGCTGCGACCGAAGCCCCCGCCTCCGCGCTCACGCCCAAGGAGAAGAAGAAGCTGAACAAGCTCATGAAGACCGAGGCCAAGAACGAGCACAAGTCGCTCAAGCGCGCCATCAAGGACGCCGCTTCCGCCGAGAAGCTCTTCCGCAAGAGCCGCGACGCCGAGACCCAGGCGATGAAGCGCCACCAGAAGGCACAGACCAACGAACACAAGGCCGCCAAGGCGCTCAACAGGGCTAAGGCCGAGTACGAGAAGGTTTCCGCTGAACTGGCTAAAGCGGTCGAGGATCTGGATATCAAGAAGAAGCACACCGAGGGCACCAGGACCGGCTACGAGAACGCCAAGCTGCACATCGACGACCTCAGGAGCCAGAAGACCGTGAATGATCAGGCTAGGGCTAGGCAGGCGGCTACGCTGCACGGCCGTTAATACGGCGCAGCGCGGATCGAGGTCTCTTCCGCACAGCAGTTTGCTGTTGGCGGATGTCAAATCCACATTCAAACCCCCCCCTGAACGAAGTTCGCTGCTTGGCATGACCAATGTGATCGGCGCAGTGCAGTGCTCACCACCCTCCTCCCTCTAATTCCAAGAAACATCAGATACCCGAGGGTGTTGGCTCTGCATTCGTCGTTCACATTGTCGCTCCCTACTCCTGTCCTTCTTGAGCTGTATTGACATTGGATTCGTGTTGCTGTATCTACTTGTTGATCGTGTGCTGCTCAGAAATCAATGTCAGTCTGTAACCCTTCTTTGGCAGAAGGTGTGTGTGTAAGTTTCTGATGTGTGGATGGTTCGAGGCGAGAGGTGATTGAAAGGTGTTTTGAGCAGACGGGCGGAGAGTGGCAGCCCAGCCAAGAGGTGCGAATTCTGTCGTGCGAGAAAGCGTGCGGGTTAAAATTGTAGCGATTACAAATCGGCGCTTGGGCGGGCGGGTGACGAGTGAGACTCGGATTTTTTTTTTTTTTGGCTGGTGCGAGAGCTCGAGCCGATCTTTTCCGCGCTCTGTGCTCCCACGCTGTCCCAGATCGTGTCACCATCTCACTCCCGCTCACCACCACCTTACCCCTTCAAACCGACAATGTTGGCCACACGACCGCTGTTCGCACTCGGCCTCTGCGCCAGCCGCGTTGGCTTGCGCTCCACCACTGCCGTCAGCGCTGCTGTGCCCACCGCCGTGCTGCGCTCGAGCTTCGCTGCTCCGCGCTGGATGTCGACTTCGGGCAAGACTCCCGCCGCAGCTAACGTAGCTACGACCAAGCTGAGCCAGCAGCAGAACCTGGATCTGCTCAACGAGCAGCGCGCCAAGAGGCCCTCCAGCCCCCATTTTACCATTTATCAGCCCCAGATCACGTGGTTCCTGTCGATTATCAATAGGATCACGGGCACTGGTTTGAGTGTTTGTAAGTTCCCCCCGACGCTGCGGTTAGGCGAGGAGATAGAGGGAGGAGGAGCGCTGCGGTAGGGCTGCGATGTATGCCCGCGATCACGGCATACTCGACGCTCGTCTCCCACCCCCTCGCTCTCGATCTCACGTATCGTGCACGCATACTAACACCATCCCCCCCATCTTCCCCTCCCCTTAGTGATGTACGCCTACTTCTCAGCGTACGCCGGCTAC
Organism: Sporisorium sorghi; assembly: GCA_023212695.1. Classification (NCBI taxonomy): domain Eukaryota; kingdom Fungi; phylum Basidiomycota; class Ustilaginomycetes; order Ustilaginales; family Ustilaginaceae; genus Sporisorium; species Sporisorium sorghi. The sequence goes on along the minus strand of JALCCG010000097.1, from coordinate 16,258 downwards.
CCGCTCTTCGCCGGCACCGCCGAAGCGCTCTCCTCCGGCTCACTCACCGACTTTGTCGCCACCCTGCCCGCATGGTTCAAGACCGCCGTCAAGTTCCCCCTCGCCCTGGCGTTCACGTTCCACAGCTTCAACGGCCTCCGCCACCTCGCCTGGGACTGGGGCTATGCTCTGACTCTGAAAGGGGTGTATTCGTCCGCGTACCTCGTCATGGGCGCTACGGCGGTTTCGACGTTGGCTCTGCTGTTCGTTTGAACGCGTGTGCAATGTGATTTCTGTCGTTGATGAATGTGGGAGGTGTGTGTCTGACGACGAGTGTGATTGGGTGTCGTTGAGTTTGGTTGAGTGCGGTTGAGTGTGGTTGGGCGTGATTGAGCGTGGTCGTCGGTGTGACGTGCAGAAGAGCGAGATCGTCTTAGTTATGACAGGAGGGCGAGTCGATCCGTCACCGGTGCGCTCATCAAGGCTTGTGAGGGTATGCAGTCTACCAACTCGGAAAGACTCGTGAGAGGGAGCAGGCAAGCAGTGACAGAGAGAGGTCAGACTGTCAGTGCACAATCCGGCTGCGTTGGTGTGCTTCCGCTCCTCGACTCTCGCGCCGCAGTCTCACTTCAAGGCCCTACGAACGAGCTGCTCATCGCATCTCACCGCCTCTCTCCCAACATGGTGTCACTCGAATCGATTTCTTTGTAGCGTCTATCCACTCTACAAGCTTCGCAGTCTAACGCCTACCCTCTTCCTCGCTCTCGCTCTCACCCTCACTGCCACTCTCGTCCTCGCTCCCACTGCCACTCTCATCCCCCTCCTCGTCTTTCCCCAAATCAATCTCCACCCTCTCCATCCTATACCCAACCTCCTCCAACTGCCTCCCGATCTCCTCCACCTTCCCCTGCGGCGCCACCACAGCCGCCACGCTACTCTCCGCATCGAACAGCGGCAAAATGTACTTCTTCAAACTCGCCCTCACGTCGTCCAGCGTCACCTTCTGCACCGCCTGAAGCAAGATCTTGCCGCGGTGCTTGGGCGACTCTTTGAGCACTTGATCGAAGAAGCTCTCCTGCGCTGCGCCGGAGACGGTGCCTTCCGCTTCGGCGATGTTGAAGTGCAGCGACGATTTGGCCGACTCCAACGTCGTTTCGTCGATTTCGAGCACCAACTCTTCCGCGCCGGTTCCGGCGGTCGAAGAATCCTTGCACAGAGCGCGGATCACCTTGCGCGCCTCGAGGAACGCCTTGGCCGAATCGGGCGAGCGATACAGACTGAAGTGAATCAACTCGCTCTCGGGCACCGACACGATGCTCGCGCCGTACGCCAGCCCAGCCCCGCGGATGTAGCGCCACAGGAACGACTCCATGGCGTTGAGGATCGTGATCGTCGTCACGAGCGCCGGCGCGTCCGCGTGCGTGTACGACGGTATCCCTTTAGTGGTAAAATACGAGTACGAGCTCTCCACCGTCGGCAGCGCCGTAATCAGCCCCTTGCGCGCCGGCGCCCGCCCCAGCGGCGTCAGCATGTCCCGGCTCCACGGCACGGGCAGCGTCGGCTTCGGCGGGCCCTGCATCCACTCGTTGCGCGTGAAATGCTGCGACCACGCGCTCTTGGGCCGGTCGAGCGCCAGGATATCGCCCGCAACCGAGACACGCAAATTTTCAGGTCGAACCAGCGTCGAGCGGATGCGCTCAAAGTCGTCCACCACCTTCTGCGGGTCCGCATTGAGCGTCTCCTGCAGCTCGGGCATCGTCTTGACAAGGTTCAAGATGCTGTTGGCCAGGTTGGTCGACTTGTCCCCATCGTGCGTCAGAGAGCGGCTGAGCGCCGAAGCGATCGCCCGTCCGTTCCTCTTCTGCTCGGGCAGACTCTGGATGATCTTGCTGATCGACACTTTGAGCCTGTCCACAGCAAACTGGCTTCCGAGGAACAAATCACGCAGCCAGGCAATGCCCTTTTCATAGTTGGCACGCTCCAGCTTGAGCTCGGCACACACGAGCTCGCCAAACCCACCGCTGCCGAGCGAGACGTCGTATTCGAGCGTGTCTTCGTCCAAGCCTTTGACGACCTGCTCGTACGTCAGGGCAGTATCGGAGCCGTCCTGCTTGACGATGGGCAGCGAGAAGAGCACCGAGAGGTAGAGCTGCATCTGCGCGCGCAATTCTTTAGGCAGATCGGTGGTGGCGAACACAAGCGAGATCGAGACAAACGCCGAGCTGACGTGGTCAAACTGCACAAAGTACGGCAGCGAGGCAGGATCGGCGTCGACGTGCGCCTGCACCTTCTTGTCGAGATCATCCGCTGTCGTCTTGACCGTAATGCCGTAAGCCGTAGTCTCGCCCTTTCCTTGCTGACCACCTGCCGAAGTGGTGGGCGTGACCTGTGCGGTGCCCACAGGGATCCACTTGATGCTGTCCGTATCGGGGATCTTGAACTTCTTGAGCATCTCATCCGGGATGGGGCGATCGTTCTCCTTTTTCGCTTCCTCGAGCTTTTCCTCGAGCTTCTTGAGCCCACTCTCGCCCAGCTTCTTCCTTCGCCCCTCTTCCAGCGCCTTGGTGTCCGCCTTGAGCTTGTCCGACAGCGCCGACGAAGGACGCCCGACCACTACCAATCGCGGGTTGTCAATAAAATACTTTTGCAGCAACTCGGTCCACTGTTCGTTCTTCCAGGTAAGCAGCTCGTCGTAGCGTTGCATGTCCTGGAGTGCAGTGTGAAGGTCGTCGCCCGAGCGGTTGCCGTAGAGAAAATCGGTGATGAGCAGATCGGCAAACGAGTCGGCAGGCTTTGCCTCGAGCTGAGAGAGGACCTTGAGCTTGTCGCGCTTGATGACCATGTGCATCCTCTCCATGTCAATCCCCTCGCTGACGATCTTGGAGAGCAGGTCGACGAGTTGCTGATCCAGCTTGTCGAGCTGCTCCGAGGGCACAGAAGAAAAGTAGGCGGACAACAAGCTGGCACCTGCCTTGTCAGAGGCGCCAATGTAGGCATCGGTGCAGAGCGGGTCGTCGCGCTCGACAAAGGCCTTTTGGATGGCCGAGACGGGCGAGTCGGTGAGGTAGGTGCTGAGGATGTTGACAGCCTCGCACGTCATCCAGTCCTGGAACTTGGGACCGACCCAGGAGACCTGGATCTCGCCGACGCTTTCGTCCTTCTCGGGGAAGTCGATGAAGGCACGGCGACGCTTTGGGTCGGGCTGCGAGCCCTTGGCGGGCGGATCGGCTGGGTCCAGACCGGGTTGCTCGATCTTGGAGCCATCAATGGTGGGCGGCACCGCGGATTCAGTCTCGACGAAGGGACGCTTCCACCCTCTGGGACCCTCGGGCTGTGCATTGCGCTTGATGATGAGTCGCTCTTCGACTGGCGCAAGCGAATCCAGCAAGTCGGCGCGTTCAAGTGGACCACACACGACGAGAGCTGCGTTGTGGGGGGCATAGTACTGTTGGTGGTAGTCGCGGATCTTGTCAATGTTGAGAACACGCAGCGCCGACATGAGGCCACCAGTCTCGGATCGATAGGCAGAGGAGGTCGGGTAGAGCATGCGCTGCGACTTGAGCTCCATGAGATCTGCGGGCGAATTTTCGCGACCCTGCATCTCGCTGAACACGACACCTGCATCCTGACCCTTGCCGTTGATGTGGTAGACTTCGGTAGTGAAGCCCTCGCTGGTGAGCGTGGGGAAGAAGACGTGGTCGAGATAGACAGGCAACATGCGCAGGAAGCCGTCGGAGCCGGCTGTGGTGAGGGTGTAGGCGGTGTGGTCGTTGGCGGTCCAAGCGTTGGTTCCGCTAGCAAAGGCCCTGTTCGCCAAGGTGTCCAATACGCCCTTGAACGGGTAGAGGTCGGAGCCGAGGAAGATGAGATGCTCGAGCGTATGTGGTACGCCCGAATCCTCAAAAATCTCGGAGGCGAGGGTCATGTAGCAGTTGAGGAGGGGCGAATCAAAGTTGGCCCACAGCACGGTGAGACCGGTCTTGCGCGATCTCCACTTTTCGACCGACATGCCGGGGGCGTAGTCGAGGTCATGACGAGTGATGAGGTCAAAATTGCCGTAGGTGGAAGGAGGGCCGTTGAGGTTTGCAAACGATGCAGAGCCGTCTGCGGGCATGATGGCGGCAGTCCGTTGGGGGGAAGACGAGAACAAACGCTGTGTGGGAGCTCGAGACCAGTAGGCGGCCAGAGCACCGATGGCCAAGGTAGAAGCGAGAGGAGCGCTAGGCAGGCGCAATGTGGGTCGTGACGGGGCGGGATGAAGATGGCGAGGATGGCGAAAAGCCGGTCTAAGTGATGCTAGAGATCTTGAGGTAGTGAGCGGTCGGAGGGCAGTTGTGACGTTGTTGGAATAGGAACGCACTGACAAGCCGGAGAAAGCAGAGGAAAGCGTTGCCGTAGGCATCAACGTGAAGGGTCACGGTGAAGCCGGCAAGTCTATCGTTGGTGTTGTAGCTCTACCACAACCAGTTGAGTGAGAGCGGAGTGATGGTGGCTGTCAATGAAGAAACTGAGCTTTGCCGTGGCTCGAAGAGGACCCTTACGGTGAATGGCAAAGTGACACGAAGAAATTCAACCGGTGGGTGATCGGGGTGCAATCTAGAACCCAATCTGCCGATCTACTCGAATTCAGGTCGTGTGAAATCGGGTCGAAGAAGAAGAAAACGGAGATTTGCTGCAACGCTGCGTAAGAAAGCTTGGAATTCCGCCGCAGCGTGCAACGACGACGTGATTCCGAAAGCATCCAAGGCGTCTGTCTCATTGCAGGGCTTCCTCTCCTTCATCGTCAACTACCATTGCCCCAATCTCGGTATCCATACTGCCTCGCTCCGGCTGGCCTCATTCAAGCAAACATGTCAGACGCCGCACCGCAAACGAACAACAAGTTTGTCACAGAACTCAACCCCAAGGGCATCAAGCCGTAAGTGATCTACTCTTCTCGGCTATCCATTTGGTCATCCTGTGTGTACGCTTGCTGATCATCGAGCCCATCCTTCCATATCATTACCTTCAAACCTGCCTGACTCCCTGCGACGACACCAGATGCTGCGCCTGCCCAGAAACCAAATCGGCAAGAGACGAATGCTTCTTCAAGTTTGGACACAGCGTAGAGGAGCATGGCGAATCGGCACGAAAATGCGAAGAGCTGGTCAAGAGGCATCGCGAGTGCATGGCTTCACTAGGGTACAAGATCTGATTGTATCGAATCGATCGAACGCGCCGCAGCTCACTACGATGCCATCCTACCGCTCGCACCCTTATACCTCGACGGCATCCTTGCACTCGGCAACTACCCGTGCAAACTAGCGTTCCGACTCACTGACGCTCCATTAACTTGAACGTTCGTCTTCAACATCCATCAGTCTCGCACCTCAATGTACCAGTATCTGTCACATCACACCACTCTGTATCCAATATGCATGCATTCGTTAGCCGGAGAATGGTCTCCTCATCATTCTGTGCTTGAGATCTCTTGGCATGAACAGCGCCGGTCGTACGCTGATCACTTCGATTGAGTGTCTTGCGAGCCATACCTTGTCACAACGCTTGTGTTCATCCAGGCTCTTGTCCAGGCTAGTCTCAATGCGAAAGAGCAGATGGCCGTGCGAGCTGCGTTGATTATCAATCAGCGAGTTTTCTTGGGCTTTGCACGCCATCTTTTGCAATTTGAAATGGGCTAATCTTATCGCCATGTCTGGACGCCAAGAAAACAAAGCCCATCTCGAGATCGTTGTGACTCTGAATCTTCTTCGAACAGCACTTCGGCGGAGAAGCTCTTCTTTTTCTTGCCACTCTACCATCACCTCACCTCACATCGCTCCATTCGCTGAGCCACACCAAACCATGTCGGCCAGCGAAGTAGCAAGCGCTTCGTCAACAATGCACTTTCCAGAACCCAACCCGACAGCGAGCCTGTTGCTCTCTCATCGACCGCCCGCTGGCAAAGTGGCTCTAGTCCTAGGAACAGGCAAGCTCGCGGCATCGCGGTGCTTCTCCTGTCTCGAAGCTGGTATTAAACCCGTCGTTATCAGCGTTGCGCCGTCCGATGACTCGAACACCAGCGGCCCCTCGCGCTCCAACCAGCCGTGCGCAGAGATCCAGCACCGCATCGCCACTGGACAGGTCGCGCAGCACTCCCTCCCATCCGACTCCTTCTTCTCCACAAAGCACGCTGTCGAATCCGCCTGGAACCACATCCTCGACGCCTTCGACGGCGCGACCAATGCCATCTTTGCCGTCTGCGTCACAGACACGCTTCACTCGGGAGACGATCAAGACTCTGCGACGAAAGTAGTCCCCGGCAGCAACGTCAACGGCGACGATGGCGATGATTCGATCGCAGTCGAGGCGACGCTGACGTCGTATGCGAGAGCAGAGATCATCAGTCGGCTTTGCAGGAGGCGGCGCATCCCCGTCAATGTCGCCGATAAGCCGAACCTGTGCGACTTTTCCTTCCCGGCCAATTATCGGTTTCCGTGCACCAGTGGCGTTGCTGCATCAGCATCGACACAGGCCAATGGTTCTGGGGATACAGCAGCAGTATCGTCCTCCTCGCTGCAGATCGCCGTGACCACCAACGGGCGTGGCTGCCGTCTTGCCGGGCGTATTCGCAGAGAAATCGTATCGGCTCTGCCGCACAATGTCGGCGATGCCGTGGAAAAGGTTGGGCTCCTACGTGATCTTGCCAAGCGACAATCGGAACTACCGCACGACACCTCCAAGACTGCCTCTGGGTCGGCTCTCAAGCGTATCAAGCGCGGTGGTGGTGCGCGAAAGGCCAAAGACGGAACCGCCGAAGTGGAAGAGGAGGATTTGTCGTTCGACACGACACCGCTCAACAGCCCTGTGCCGCAGCTGGCGCCTATGAATCCGCTCGAGAGCGTCGGTGCGGGTGCGCGACTCGTGCAGCTCCAGGCGGAGGTGCAGGCCAAGCACGAGCTCGAGCTGCAGCAGGCCGAGGAGCGCACGAAGCGCAGGATGCGATGGGTGGCTCAGATCAGCGAGTACTGGCCGATTGAGTATTTGGGTAATCTGGGCGAGCAGCAGATGAACGAGGCGTTGCGGGCGCATGGAGAGGAGCAGGCTCATAGCGGTACAGCTTCGGCGGGTGCTGCAGCCTCGACTCAGGCTGAAGGAGGCGATAAGGACGCCGCGAGGGGCCGCTCCACCGTCATCCGTACCAACGACGGTACGCAAAGTGGATTGAGTACTGAAACGCCATCTACAACATCGGCACCTCACCGCGCCCGCTCTCAACACTCGCTCGATATCCGCCCTCCACCAACCACGTCAACTGGACGAGGCCACATCTACCTCCTCGGCTCCGGCCCCGGACATCCCGGCCTCCTCACCACACTCGCGTACAAGCTGCTCACCTCGCCCACCACCGACCTCATCCTCTCGGACAAGCTCGTGCCCGCATCCATCCTCAAACTCATCCCTGCCAGCACGCCGCTCGAGATCGCCAAAAAGTTCCCTGGCAACGCCGAGGGCGCCCAATCCGAGCTCATCGCCAAAGCGCTGCGTGCGGCGCTCGAGGAAGGCAAGACGGTGGTGCGGCTCAAGCAGGGCGATCCGTTCGTCTACGGCCGCGGAGGCGAAGAGGTTCTGGCGTTCCGCAACGCCGGCATCGAGTGTACCGTCGTGCCCGGGATCAGCAGCAGCATTGCGGCGCCGGCGATGCTGGGCATCCCCGTAACACAGAGGGGTGCAGCGGACTCGCTGGTGCTCTGCACGGGCGTGGGTAAGGGCGGCAAGAAGGTCAAGTTGCCAGGGTACGATAGGGGCCGCACGCTGATCGTGCTCATGGGCGTGGCAAGGCTGCGCGCCGTCGTCGCCACACTCACCGCCGGCGCTCCCCAGTCCGCATCGTCGGATCCAGCCGCAGACGAAGACAGCATCGGCGACCGCGACGGCGCAGTGTTCCCGCCTTACACGCCCATTGCGATTATCGAACGCGCCAGCTCCTCGGACCAGCGCATGGTGGCCAGCACCTTGGAGGGTATTGTGGAGGCGCTCGAGAACAGCGGCGAGCAGCGCCCTCCTGGGATGATGGTCATCGGCTGGTCCGTGCTCTCCCTTGAGGGGCGGGGTGATGTTTCGATTCAGGACGATGCGATTGCGGTCAAGGATGCGGTGGAGTTGGAGAGAAGGGATAGGGAGAGGGTGGAGGGGTGGCTCAAGGGTCGAAGGTGGATTGTGCGGGAAGGTCTGGATCAGTCGTACAGGTCGGCGTTGCAGGCGTTTCACTCGACGCCGTTGCACTTCCCTGATGCGGGCGGGGCGGCAAACATTCCGCTCGTGCACCATTCGGAGGGGGAGGCGAAGGAGGGGGAGAAGGACGGTGCGGAGGGCAGGTTCAGCCAGCGCGGGGAGACAGGCTGGGCTCCTCCGCGCTACGCCACAGGTCAACCCGAGGGAGGATGGATGAGCGGCGAAGCGCCCAACCGCCCAGCAACCGACGAGCTCGCCTACGAGCAGGACAGGACCTACGCCGAAATCCAGGCTCGTCTTCGGTCCTGAGAAGACTCATCATGCACACCAGCGTCTCTCACACTAGACGGAGAATTTCAATCGGCAACGTCGACGTTGCTCGTCCCATTGCAAAAGAGTGTGTGAACGTGAAAGACAGGTGATGCCACTTGAACCCTGAACGATTGTAGCTTGCCTAAACAGCGGGATCTTTGATGACCATCCTCCCACGACCCGGCCCCTGCCTAACCTTGACCTTCGGCTGCGCCACCTTCTCCGTCCTCTTCCTGCTCCAGCTGACGCGTGTAGTCGTCTCTGCCGCACCAACCGCCACGCTGCTGCCATTGCCCTTTTTCAGTCCCAGCACCGCGACGAGCTTCCCTCCCTTGCTCTCCTTCGGCGTCGGGATAGTCGATGCGGACGACGAGGCGATCGACGACGACGGTGTGAGCGCGGGCGGGTGCGTGGTGTTGAACTGGAACGCCGCGCTGTCTGGAGTCCCGACGCTGGCACTGCGCGCAGTTTGCAGGCTGAGCGGTGCGCGGGGTTGCGCAGGATGGACAGGCGCAGCAGGACGCGCGTTGATCGCCTCGATGAGCAGTTCGAGCTCGGCGACTCTGCGGTTGAGGTGGTCCAGCTTGTCCACGTCGACGAGTGTAGGATGGGATGAGGGCGAGGGCGAGATCGAGTGTGCCGTTTCCGCCTCGTGGCGGTCGGCGAATGGGTGGTGCACCGTAGACGCTGTGGCGGGGCGGTCGTAGCCTCTCCTCTGCGGTGCGTCCGCCGTCGCTGCAACGAAGTGCGTTTGAGAGTACGCCATGGGCACAGCGCTCGCAGTGGACGGTCTTGCGCCGAACAGCGTTGCGTGCATCGACATGGCCCTGGTTGGCGAGGCTTGCGGCTGCTGCGGCGGCGGCCCCGTCGGCGGCGGCGACGGCGGCACCTGTGCCAAATACGCCTGCTGCTGCGCCCGCACCACCTGGCTCAACCGTGGCCTGAGCTGCACGTGCATCTTCTCCGACTCGACCCGGGCCAGCTGCTGGCTCTGCAGCTGCAACGCCATCTGCAGCTGCTCCACCTGCCTGCGCAGCGCATCTACCTCGAACCGGTCCTCCATCCCCCCCACCTGCTCTGTGTCCGAAGGCTCGTCGGTAAAGCGGTCACCCTGGTGCACGCGCGGCGTGAACCCGTCGATGCAGCTCTCGTCGTCCCATGCTGCTTCCATGGCGTCGTTCTCGCGCGTCGCGTCGAGCTCTTCCACCGCCTCGTGCGTCAGTTCCGCCTTGCGCAGCACCCCGGCCGCAGCGGTGCGTGGCTGAGGCGGCATGGGGAACATCTCCAGGTAGCTTCCTGCACTCAACACCGTCGCTTGCTGCTGCTGCACTGTTCTGCTCGGAGGCGAGACGGCGTAAGTCGACGGCTCGACGATGCGCTGTCGGCGCTGCTCCCGTTTTTGAAAATGTACTGGTACTGGTACTGTATCTCCCGTTTTTCTGTCGTCCTGTTCGGACAACGTATACCCGAAGGTGGTGTCCAGCGTATAGTCTTTTCCCGGTCCACTGCGAGCTAGAGCGGCGGCAGCGAGCTGGGACTCGGACACATACCGATGCAGCGCGCGCTCCTTATGGTTCTGATGCTGGTTGATATCGACAGCGGCAAGGTAGCGATTCGAAATAGCCGTGGCGGACGAGTCGTAAGTAACGACACTCTCGTCGTCGGAACGGCTGCTGTACTCTGACGCCGACGCCTGCATTTTTTATTATTATTATTATTATTATTTTTCGGGTTGGGACACGGTGGGCTGGTTGGCGAGCGTTCCAAGATTAGGCTGTAACGGGTGTAGATGTGGGTGGGGGAAAGAGTTTGGCTCCGGGGGCTGAATGCGGGTTGACACGATCAGAGCAGGTGTATATATGAAGTGTGTGCCACACACAAACTGAACGCCCCGAAAAGCGTGACAACCGACCGCTTGCACATCCGACGTTGCGTGGCTTTCTCGGTTGCCCCGGGGGTGAGAACGCCGCTGCCCGTACACAGTCCCGCCGACGGCTCTGCAAGCGATAACGCTGCCCTACGAGATCGCGTCAAGCGGGATCGAGAATCTGGGCGGCTTGCATCGAAGGCTGTAGCAAGCGAAGCCTAAGCGGTTCCTGAAACACGATCTAAACGCTTTGATTTCCAAACGGCTTCTTCGTGGCGAACAGCGACACAGAAAGAGCGGGGCGGGTCGAGAAATAGGGTCCATCGAGCTCTGCACCGAGGCTGGCGGGGCGAGCGAATAGTTCCCACAGAGCGCCCATTCCCGAGCCCGAAATCCCACGCTGTCGGGCTGCTCGGGATGGTCGAGATGAGCTCTCTGTCCAAGGATCTGTGCGCTCTGAAGTTCACTCTAGAGCGGAGTCGATACCACTGCCCATGCGTGGTCTCAGCTTTTTGTTTGCAAAGAGCGAAGCGCGAAACTTGACCGAAAGCTGCGTCGGCTTCTGCCGCTCCGTCTTCTTGGACCACAGACGCCGTGTCTATGGTAACTTGGGGGCAGGAGAACGAAGGACAATGAGAAGAAAAGATGAACAGAGAAGCTGCTGCTGCTGCTGCTTATCTCTGTGCGTTGCATGTGGCACAACCTGGCACATTTGCCCCAGGCGCGCGAGAGATTTGTTTGCACAGTCGGACAGCCAAAAAGAAAGTCGTCGGCGTTGAAGCGAGCGTCAAAGATAAGCTTTCGAGCTCCGACCTCTTGCCGATTCCATCCCCCCCCCCCCCGATCCCTTCATCGGGACAAGATTGTGACCAGATGTTAGACTTTAGATTCTGTCGCCACCTTGACGCGAAAATCCGACGAGCACGCCAGCAGCGGGTCGTGTGGCGCAATTCGACAGACAGCAATCACGTCTTGCTCGTCTCGACCTGTCGCCATTGCCCCACTTGGGTGGATGACGGTTTAACCTCGGCGACCTCGACGGTGAGGCCCGTTGGACGATGGCGTGGCAATGCACCGACTTCGCTAAGCAAACGAGCAGACACGTCAGGTTGCGCCATCCTCGTCGACGGTGTTGTGCCCTCTCTCACTGCAAAGCCTCTCGGGCTCTATACATTATAGACGGTGTGCAGCCCGCTCGTTTGTTCGTCCGTTGATGTCGTGAGCAGTGACGACGCCTTGGTGGATGACGGGATTGCATTCTTTTCCTTCCCCACACGTCGCTGCTTCGATGCACACAGGGTGCCGCTGCTGCTGGCTTCCAAGCAGCTCGGCGCAGTCTTATCTGTCGCGCCATCCTGTTCGACCGATGCCTCATTGCAGCCTAGCATGTCGGTCATGTGGGGCCGAAGCTTTGCCCAATGCTGATTCGCGCTTGCAAGTCTGGAGCCCGATGACGGGACTCGCATGTGTGCGCATGACACCTGTTCCACCTAATGAAGGTAACGCCCGATGCTCGCTTCCCTGCCAAAGCTCGGACTTAGCTGATCCGCTCTCCTGCAAGCCCCATCCCGGCTTGAGAGAATGGCGTGCAATGGTCACGCAAGAGGCGCAGCCCTGATATGAACTTGGCCGGTGCTCATCTTCTTTCTTTCTTCCTCCAGAAAAAGCGCCGCACTTAGTGCTATGCAAGACAGCTGCAAGCCGCTGTGCGCGTGTGTGTGTCGATGATTCACCTCGTCCTCGCCGTGCTCATACATAAGAAGCCCAACTTTTCGAGCCCTTCCTTCTTTTGCACCATCTCTGCCATCTACATCCTCTTCGATTCTTCCCCACACCGGCACTACTGATCAAACACACACATATCTATCAACTAGAGCTTCTTCACCACCATGGCTCCCGTCGCTGTTGAACCACGCGCTGCATCGCCTACGGTAGCCTCGAGCTCCAAGGCCACCAAGCCCGCTGCTCGCGCGCTCACCAACCGAACTGCCAACTACAACTCGGAGCACTACGACCTCGGCGCTCTCGCCAGCGAGGCCGACTACCCGTACAACGACTTCAAGCCCTCCTTCCCGGATGTCCACTGGGAGGCGTACAAGCCCATCGTGCCTCCCAAGGACCGCGCGCTGTTCGCCGACCCGGACAAGAAGGCGCTTCTCGGCGCAGCGACTGCGGTCAAGGACCTGACGCGCACCATCGGTACCGAGCTCGAGGGGATCAAGCTCGGCTCGCTCACCGACGCACAGAAGGACGAGCTTGCGCTGCTCGTCGCCGAGCGCGGCGTCGTCTTCCTCCGCGGTCAGGACGACTGGACGATCGAAGAGCAGCTCGAGCTGGGCCGGTACTGGGGTCCTTTGCACAAGCACGCCACCACGGGTGTCCCCGCTCGCGGCGACCTTGACGAGGTGCACGTCGTGTACGCGCACCCTACGTCGGACCCGGAGCAGAAGGTGTACCGCGGACCCGTGCAGCACTCGCGCTCGGACCTGTGGCACTCGGACGTGACGTACGAAGTGAACCCACCCTCCTACACCTCGTTCAAGCTGCTCGTCTCGCCCGAAGCGGGCGGGGACACGCTCTGGGCCTCTGGCTACGCGGCGTACGACCGGCTCTCGTACCCCATGCGCCAGTACCTCGAGCAGCTCACTGCGATCCACTCGGCCGTCGACCAGGCCGACGGTGCACGCAGGCACGGCAACACGGTCCGCCGCGAACCCGTCGAGACCGAACACCCCCTCGTGCGCGTTCACCCCGTGACAAAGCACAAGGCGCTCTTCTTCAACCCCGGCTTCGTCCGCTACATCCCCGGCGTCCCCAAGGCCGAATCGGACTACCTGGTCCAGTTCCTAACCCAGCACGTTTCCAGTGCGAGCGACTTTAGCGTCAGGTTCAAGTGGAACGCAGGCGACGTGGCGATTTGGGACAACAGGACCAACATCCACTCGGCGATCTACGAGGATGTGGGCGTGAGCAGGCGCCATGCGATCCGTGTGGCGGTGAGGGGCGAGATCCCGGCGGACAGTGAGGATGGGACGAGCAGGGAGGAGGAGTACTACAAGGCGAGGGGCTTCACGGTGGATAGGACCGTGCAGAAGGGTCAGAGACGCCAGGCTGGTTACAAGGACTAAATGGTGCAAGTCGCCTGGTCGATCCTATACCCTTCTTCTCGCTGCATTGCATTCTCTTTTCTAGCATCCGTCTCTTGTCCTCTTTGAGCAATCTCGCTTTCAATTCCGCAAACGAAGCACTGTGTCTTTGTCGTGATCGTGACGGCCGAGGTCTGCCGTTGCCGAGTCGCTACCTCGACATCGACGCGGATTTTTGGTCAAAGGTGTCAGACCATGCTCGTCAAACAAAGCTCAAAAATTGCCGCCCGAGTCCTCCACATGAGCTGTCATGCGGCTTTCCAGCTCGAGCTGCAGGCGAAACTCGGCGAACTTTGGGGCAGAGATGCAAGACAAAGTCATACACACTGCCAGTCAGCGTAATCGCATGAATGGCAAGTCAGCTCTGAACAAGAACTACAGGAGCTGACTTTCGTCGACCTTGCCTCCGAGTCTGAGACTAGCAACAAGGATCCGAACGAGTTCAAAAAAAAAAAAAAAAGTAGACAGACCGAGCTAGCGTCTACGGCCCTTCGCTTCTTGCTACCATCAACAGAGATCCCTCAAGTGTCCTCCTCCCTCATTTTCTTCACCATGCCGGAGGAGATCAAGATCGGAGCATACCTGCTCGAGCGCCTCGTCCAGCTCGGCACCCAAAGCATCCAAGGCGTCCCCGGCGACTTCAACATGGGCTTTCTCGACCTCATCGAAGACCACCAGCACCTCACCTGGATCGGCAACGCCAACGAGCTCAACGCCGCCTACGCTGCCGATGGCTATGCCCGCGTCAAGCACACCATCGCCGCAGTCGTCACCACCTTTGGCGTCGGCGAGCTGAGCGCACTCAACGGCATCGCGGGCAGCTTTTCGGAACGTCTGCCTGTGATCCACATTGTGGGTGTGCCGTCCACAGCTGCGCAGGGGGCGCGTTTGCTGCTGCACCACACGTTGGGCGATGGGCGTTTTTCGGCGTTTGAGAACATGAGCAAGGAGATTTCGGCGGACAGTGCGGTGCTCAAGTCGAAGCAGGGGGCGGGCGAGGCGATCGACCGCATCCTCGTCGCGGCTATGAAGACGGCGCGTCCGGTGTACCTTGCGCTGCCGACGGATCTGGTGCACGCTACGATCCCCGCGGGAGCGCTGGGGACGCCGATGGATTACAGCGCCGACGACAACGACGCCGATGCCGAGCAGTACGTGCTCAAGGTGGCGCAGAAGCATATTGCTGAGGCCAAGTCGGTTGTCATCCTTGTCGATGCGTGTGCGGCGCGTCACGATTGCGTGGCGGAGGCGAACGAGCTGATCGACAAGTCTGGCCTGCCCGTGTTCGCTACGCCGATGGGTAAAGCTATTGTGGACGAGGACCATCCGCAGTACGGCGGGATCTACGTGGGCAACCTGACGAGCGAGTCGATTAAGAGTGTCGTCGAGCAGGCCGATGTGCTCATCACGCTAGGCAGTCTGAAGTCGGACTTCAACTCGGGCAACTTTTCCTACCGCACTCCCAAGTCGAGCACCATCGAGCTGCATTCGGACTACACCACCATCGGCTACTCGCACTACCCCGGCATCGGCATGAAAAAGCTGCTCCCCAAGCTCAGTGCCATCCTCGCCCAGGACGGCGCCAGGCGGCGGGAGGAGACGCTGCGCATCATTCCCAAGTTCGACAACATCCTGCCGCACGACGCATCTCCGACAATCACGCAGGAGTGGCTGTGGCCCCGCATGGGCCAGTTCTTCCGCGAGCAGGACCAGGTGATCGTCGAAACCGGCACGTCGAGCTTCGGCATGCTCGAGGCCAAGCTGCCCGCCAAGACGCGCTGGGTGTCGCAGGTGCTGTGGGGCTCCATCGGCTGGTCCGTCGGTGCCACCCTCGGTGTAGCTCTAGCAGCGCGCGAGCTGCACCTCGGCCGCACCCATCTGTTTGTCGGCGACGGCTCGCTCCAACTCACGGTGCAAGAGGTGGGCACGATGATCAAGCACGGCCTAACGCCGTACTTGTTCGTGCTGAACAATGACGGCTATGAGATCGAACGTCAGATCCACGGCCCGCAGCGGAGCTACAACGATATCGCCCCGTACGACCACAGTCTGCTGCTGGATTTCTTTGGCAGCAGCAAATTCGAGTCGAGCGCGCAGAGTCATAAGGGCGATGCGAGGCCCAGTAGTAAGCAGTTTTACAGGGTGAGCAGCAAGAGCGAGTTCGACAAGCTGTTGCGGGACGAGGAGTTTAACAGGCCGGATAAGATCAGGCTGATCGAGATTATGACGCAGAGGGCCGACGCGCCGAAGGCGCTGAAGAGGCAGGCGCAGGCTACGGGCGAGGCGAACAAGTACGAGTAGCGGTCGATGATGGGATGGCAATCGCAGTGTTTTGAATTGCTTGCGTGTGTGATTGTTCGATGGCGTGTTTGCTTGAGAAGCACAGAGGCGCAGTCGTCTCGGGACAAGAGGCGCTCGCGGGGAGCAAGTTGCAATGCTGTCCCTTGTTGTGCTTTCTCTTGAACCAGCAGCACTGTGAAAATTGGTGTCCCGTGAGCTTGTCGTGTGTGTCAAGGCAGACTGTGTGAGCGCGGGACGACGGATGCGCGGTTCGATGCGCCAAGACGTGCTGCTGTTCACATTGTGTCGATGCATGCAAACATCGAATGGTTCGATGGCACAAATCCACTCTCGGGAACAGAACGTCGAGACTTGATTTCACACACTGCGCCTACTCTCTTTTCCAATTGAACTCGCTCGCCGCACCGCCTCCAACTCGCGCTCTCAAGACACCGTGGTGACA